>JADLZN010011075.1:0-289906 GCA_018155175.1 Sinocyclocheilus anophthalmus
TATCCTTCCTGAAGGAGGTTTCGGAAGTACTTACACATATGAACAACCGTTTAGGAGCATATGGAAGATTAGAGGTTATTGTAACCCTCATGGAAATGGCAGAAGTCTGCTGGGGAAACACAGGCTCTGAGACTATACCATGGACTTTACACATATGGGAACCACTTAGGCCTCTACATATGGAACCCAGCCCTCTACCGGTTCTCGCGGATTCAGCGAGTGAGGGCCTGGCACCGGATGTTCCGCCACGTCTGGATGCCGAGGGGACGGAGGAGCTCAACAGGGCCTACTATATGGACTCTCTGGAGTGGTTTTTGTAAGCCGACTCGAAGCCGGGGCCTCTCAGTGCTTCTTCCCGTTTGAGGTGAGAACACAGGAGGTTACCGGCTCCACACGAAGGCTATAGATTCTAGTGAACGTGTTGGGGGTCACCCAGCCTGCAGCTCTACAAATATCTTTCAGCAAGGCGCCACCAGCCAGCGCCCAGGAGGATGCAACGCCTCTAGTTGAGTGAGCTCGCAACCTAAACGGGCAGGGCACACACTGTGCCTGATAAACCAGAGCGATGGCACCCACAATTCAGTGGGCCATCCTCTGCTTAGAGACAACATTCCCCTTCTGCTGGCCTCCGTGACAGAAAAAGAGCTGGTCTGAGGTCCTAAAGCTTTGTGTCCCGAGTTCCCTACGTAGCATCTCAAGGCTCGGATGGGACAGAGCAAAACTAGGGCTGGGTCTGCCTCCTCTGATGGCAGCGTTTGGAGGTTCACCACCTGATCCCTGAATGGCGTGGTGGGAACTTTGGGCACATAGCCGGGCCGGGGTCTTAGGATTACCTGGGAGTCAGCCGGCCCCAACTCTAGGCACGAATCGTTGACCGCAAATGCATGCAGGTCCCCTACCCTCTTGTTGGAGGCCAATGCAAGCAGGAGCAGCATTTTCATTGAAAGAAACTTTAGCTCAACCACCTGCAAAGGCTCAAATGGGCCCCGCTGTAGTGCCATGAGCACCAGAGTCAGGTCCCAAGAGGGAATAGAGGAGGGCCGTGGAGGATTTAACCTTCTCACCCCCCTAAGGAACCTGATGACCAGATCATACGTCCCCACACAACTTCCCTTCCACGGGGTCAGGACTTTAAGGGTGGAGGGAGACGGCCTTCGCTCCAACCCTTTGCTGCAAAAAGGAAAGCACGACCCCGATTGGGCATCTCCGGGGTCTTCCCGACGAAAAGAACACCAATCCCTCCACTCGCTGAACAGGTTCCACTTCTAGGCGTAAGCGTGTCTCGTAGACGGTGCTCTCGTTGAAGTGATGGTGTCAACTACCTCTTGGCGTAGGTCACCAAGAACCTCCGCATCCCGTCCAGGGACCAGACATGAAGTTTCCAGAGGTCTGGACTCGGGTGCCAAAGGGTGCCCCGTCTCTGGGTCAGTAAATCCTTTCTCAGAGGAATTGGCCAGGGAGGGGCTGTCGCGAGGAGCATTAGTTCGGGGAACCATGTCCGACTGGGCCAATACGGCACCACAAGCAGGACCTGCTCCTCGTCTTCCCTGACCTTGCACAGTGTCTGTGCGAGAAGGCTCACTGGCGGAAACGCATACTTGTGCAGTCCCCGCGGCCAGCTGTGTGCCAGTGCATACTTGCCGAGTGTTCCCTTGGTCAGGGCGAAAAACAACTGGCAGTGAGAGGTTTCTGGAGAGGCAAAGAGGTCTACCTAAGCGTCTCCATTCTCCCGGGAGCATAGCTCGTGACAGCTCATCGGCCATACAGTTGAGCAGACCCGGAATGTGAACCGCCTAGGTCTGTACCATGGGTGAGGTTGGTTCACAAGCCGTTTACTGGACCTGGCTGAGGCTGTGCTGCCACACTGCCCACACAATCTGACTGGCGGCCAATACGGAAGCGGGCCATCAATGCTGGAGCGCTGTAGACTGCCTTCTTGGGCAGCTGCCGAGTCCCCCAGGGAGCCTCTGAAATAGTTTCAGTGGGACCGCTGTCCTGCCCTTGAACGAATTGCGCAGTTCCGCACCGACTGCGCACGTTTCTCGCTGTAAGGCGTGCTGTCTGTTCGAAAGCCAAATTTCAACTCAATCCGAGAAAAGAGATCCTCTGCATCGGGGAGAGTTTGCTCTTTTCCCAGTTGACCTGAAGGCCCAAACGGCTGAGGTGCGAAAGCACCAAGTCCCTGTGTGCACACAACTGATGCTGAGACTGAGCTAGAAATAGCAAGTCGTTGAGGTAGTTGGGAATGCGAACGCCCTGTTCTCTCCGGGGAACAAGGGCTGCCTCTGCAACTTGCGTGAAGACAAGGGGCGACAGGGACAGCCCGGAGGGTAGGACCTCGTACTTATATGCTTGTCCTTCGAGCGTGAATTTCAGAAATGGTCTGCGGCACGGAAGGATCGACACATGAAAGTAAGCATCCTTCAGGTCAACCGCTGCAAACCAATCCTTGGGCTGGATGCCCCATCTGCGTTTCTTCTGCGTCCACATCTTGAACGGTAACCGGCGAAGGGCCCGGTTCAAGACATGCAGATACCACAATGATCTAACCACCCCCGCCTTTTTTCTCGGTGTAGGTGAATTAAGGGCTGTAAAACCCTTGTATTTCATATCTGGCTGGAGGGGAACCGGCTCTATCCTTCCTTCGTCGCCAGTAGTACCTCGCGATCTGGTGCACGCAAGACCCAGGACCATCGCCCCCTGTCATGGTCCGGGAAGTGGATGCCACTGAACTTCTCGCGCGGCACGATGCCGCGTTGAACCTGCACTCGCTCCTCGCCTCAGGCTGATGGTCCGCAGAAGCGGCCCAACCCTGCCCAGACGCGGTCCCTAGGGTCATGCTCTATAGCTAGTCACCTATCATACCGTGCAAGCCGGGACCGCGGACAACCACTGCCCGTACCCGCCAGTGAGCGCGCAGCAAGGTGGAATGCCAGGGGAACCTAAAACTCGGCGCGGCCCTATGGTGAGCGTACTCAAAGAGGGGTCTGCGTTGTCTCAGCTGCACGCTCACTTGGTTCCTACAGTTTGTCAGAGAGTGCGTAGTCGGGCGCTTTGTTGACGCTCTTAACTGTCCCGCTGCTGCTATCTGGCGATTATGGACTGAGTGATGATCTGGATGATGGTCCATCCTCCGACTCTCGGTTCCTCCTGGGACCCGAGGTACAAGAAAACTGCTCTCTAAAGATCTTCGAGATTTTCCAGATGTCCTCCACCCGGACTCGGCTGATCACACTCCTTATATCGGTGAGCTGTACCGCAATCGGTGTTCACACACCCCCAAACGACGCAACTTCCTCCTCATCTGGGAACGGCCGCCTACTGCCCAGGAGGTAAACGAGAGCTGGCCCGCAGCTCCGGAGATATGCGTCATGTGTCCAAACGGCTCTCGACATATCAAAGCTTCCTGAAAGCCTCTCTGTAACAGAGTGCTGTCACAAGCGGCGAAACGCAGCTTGTTGGGAGGACGGGTGAGAACAAAGGTTGTCAGCTGCGGGAATCGGCCTGAAGTCTGAAAGCTGGTATGTATTGGTTTCACCCGCTAACCTGTTAGCCATAGCTTTATCAGCGGCGACTGGATGCAACATGCATCGCATGCCAATGCGGCATTTGGCTTGTTGGTAGGTATTACACGTCGAGAAGTGGATTGGGCTGCCTCCAATAGCATATATCACACAATTCGTACGGTCACATTCCACTTGTGCCCCTCGTAGTGACCATTGACTGAATAGGAAACTCTGAGGTTGAGGAATTTCACACACTGGATACAAGTTTTCTTGTCAAGCATAAACACATGAAAGAGACACAAATATTGGCCCAATACAATTCTTGTGGTCTGAAGGTTAAGTCATGGTTCCAAACATCAAGTAAGCCTGTCTAAAGATAAAGTTTCTTTATGATTGGCATTGATGATTCCAGGAAGAACTTTTAATGGCAGTTGCATCATCCTAAAAGGAATTCTCTATTAATTCCTGGCACCTTCCGTGTGCGTACTCCAAGCCCGTCTAAGAACTTCAATAATCGGCTTCCGAAACTCAAAGGTGAACGATATTTTTTGTATGAAATCCGAGAGCTTTCTGTGTACCCCTTCATAGACACAACTTCTACCATAGTCAAAGCCCACAGTTAAGAGTAGTAAGACAACATATGTTGAAATACTGGTAATTTTCAACCGAGACGTACCGGCAGGTTGTCGAAACTTCGAATGCATTGAGGTACTGTTGTGAAGGGCAGCGGAGACTGACCCGGAAGAGATATTAGTTTAAGTTTCTGTTATTTTTGTTTTCTTTGCGCACGAAAAGCATCTTCGTAGCTTCATAAGATTACAGTTGAACCACCGATGTCACATGGACTACTTTTAAAACAATTCCTTACTACTACTTTCGATGGATGCTTGAAACGGAGTTCCATTGCTGTCTAATTCCGGTCGAAAGCCGTTTCTATTGCTCAAATAGCTAATTTGTGTCCTACATATAAATAGAATGATCTTCATGTTTAAACGACAATGATGGTGGGTAATTAATGAAAGCACTGTTCTATTTTTGGAGAACTATCCCCTTTAACCTCCATAGTGGACTCTTCCATTCACAAAATGTTCTTTAAATGGGTCCATTGCTTGTTGCAATTTAATTTTTGCCTCACTGCGACTCTTTGAGTGTGTTACAAGCTCTATTTCGAGCTCTACACGAAGATCTGTACAGTTGCAAGACTAAAGTACACTCAAATCCAAAGTCAGTGATCTTCTTTATAAAGAAGTTAAGACTTGTCCACGTAGCCTCTCCTATAATATCTAGCTCTCATTTAAACACTGCCCCCACTGTCTACACAACCAACTGGTGGGAAATTGCATAACGCCTCGCGCAAATGTTCACGCCGAAAGAAAGAGGCGTAATTTTAGTGTCCGTCTGTAGTATCTCGTTTTGCCAATCCAGCACCGCGCCACCTTTATTTGTGAAAGAGCAAATGCATTCTGTGTTTCGTTGTGAAAGAGAAACTCACTTTGTTTCCCTTCCGCAAAAGATGAGTGTATATTTCCCTTCATCATGCCTAGAGCCTGATCCGTGCTGGTCGCTGAGGAAATACATCACCTTTTTGCGCTGATGAATGATCGACAACACTAGCGGCTTTCACCATGGCATGGAAGCGACGCCCGATCCCTGACGCGTCATCACATGGTGGTTTGCCAACTCGCGTGGCAAGCCCGCTGGCCGCTCCTTGGCCACCGCTCACTTTAGCCCGCAGTGTGTGACGCTGTGTGATGCATTTTATTGAGGCACCTAGTATTCCTTACACACTGGCAGTTCGGTGCATAGCCTACTCATGGTTTTGCTTCATAGTGATGTTCTGATACAGTGGGGCAGTTTCAACTGTGCAAGGAGAGTCCTGCGCTAGTCTTACTCACATACGCCTTTAAAGTACATGTTTTTTATATTGTAGAGAAGTTGTCACTGATGATTCAAATGTGCGAGTTTTAAGGCTGTGTAGAGTGCGCTTGTTGTTGTGCGTTCGTCTCCAATCAACAAATGCATACCTGGTGTTATGCTACAACACGGCGTTGATACGTACCTGTAAACCACGAGATCATAAGTCATTATATCAGTAATTACTTTATTTGCCCCACTGGATGCAACAAATGCCTCAGTTGTAATGGGTTTTAATTGGTTTTATCTGGTGTGCTGGGAATGGGCATCACAGTATGTAATTGTGTTAACATTTCCGTACACACGCTTGAGAGAGTATTCAGACCAATCACAACGCAGACTGGATAGCTGGCCATCAGCATACACCGTCGAGCTTTTCAGATTGATGAGCTTATGTAAAAATCGTACCGTTTTCAGGAAAAGGGGCATAGATGGCAACAATAGTGTACAGTGTGTGGAAAATAATGTGTTTTTGAACTTTTAAACCGCATAAATACATTTCATTACAACCAAATACACAAAATAATGTTTTTTTTTTAGCAACGTCATATGACCCCTTTAAAGGAACTCAGAATTATTCTTTAATGGCATCACTGTGAAAAAACACTTTTGGAACCTTTATTTTTAACATGTAGCTGCCATTTTACTTGTGCACGTCTTCCAAACACGCTGTTTTTCTTCTCTTTGCCACTACACAAAGCTATAATTATAATTTAATGAAACCTGAAAGTTTCTGTCCCTCCATAAAAATTTCATGCGTTTTAGTTTCGGGGTGTTTGATTTTTTGCACACCAGCAAATATGTCAATCTTGTGTTTATGTTCCTCTTATGTGCTGTTGATCAATATTACAAGTGAATAAAAGGCCCTAAAGTGAAATCTAATTACTCATGTAAAACTGGCGTCTCTTCAGAATACTTGAGCAGACACCTAAATTTATTTGGTATTAGGCTTTGAAAGCCCATAAAGGAGTGTTGGGGAATGGAAATTCCAATGTTTGGGACAAATGCCTCTCAGGGTCATCTAAAATATCTTCATTATTTTTTGAATGTGCAGAAAGTTTGAAACCACTCAGGTGTAAGTAAAGATATAGGACAGAATGTCCTTTTTGGGTGAACTAACTGTTTCAGTCCAATGCTTTAAAACATTAGAGTGAAATATTAATGCCAGTGCTTTAGAAATGAAATGTTCAGCAAGTGAATTTCGGTGTGATGTCCAGGTGTCCACATTCTTTATGGTCAGTAAGAACTCAATAGGTGGGTTGATACACTGGTGCTCCCACGCAAGCCTATTTTTATTGTAATTCCACACTAGAAAACACCACAAAAAGGCCTTGATTATGTAGGGTCGAGAAGCACTTGAGAACCGGTCCCTTCTAGAACCATTCACATTGTCCCAGTATGACTCAGGGAAAGACTCTTTATGATCACTCAGGACAGAAACTCAACAGCTTAGATCTCCTCAGTGTCCACAATGTCCCTATGCCTCGTAAATTTGTTTTGCTCCGTTTCCTTGACCCTTCCCACATCTGTCTGCCTCCGGTCTCCCTCAGCATTGCCTTAGAAGAGCCTAGCTGGATTGTAAGAAGTTTACAAGACTGCAGCTCTGTCCTTCAAAGGGTGGAAATGCCGTTTACACAGAGCAGGCCTCCTTGAATTAGCTAGATGCTATCAAGCTCGGCCGTAAGTTATGCACACAGTCAGAATGCCTTAATCCGCCTGTTTATCATACACCCGCCACCAATTTGTTTCGGGATTGTTTCATTAATTGCCATGGAAACGTCTGCGCACAGGCGGGATCAAATTAGAGACGGCCCTCTTTACAGAGCAGCGACGTGATCCCATCCCTTGAGGGGGAAAAGCAGAGTGAGAAAAGTGGAATTAAGGATGAAAGGAAAGTTAAAAATCCCATTTAGAGAGTGAGATTGTTTAACTTGAAAGTGTGGCATGTGGTATTGGTCAAAAGAGGACATCCAAGAAAAAAGTACTATGGAGTGGAAACTGCCAATGAGGTAAATTGAAGGGACAGAAGTTAAAAAAGACGAGAGAAGGACGTGGTAAATTATATCGCAACTAGGCTGCTCTGATTGGCCTCTCAGGCATGATTGGAATTTAGCTTCTCTGGGAATCCACTATATGAAAATCAACATACTATGATCATATATGGCAAATGTAACAGAAACGGTGTCCGATTTCACTAAAATATGTCAGTCAGGAGATTGCTCAAAACCAGTGAGCCGCATATTAAAAAACAAACAGAACAGAAAATATTATATAATCTGGAGAATTACATCTCAAGTTCGAATCAAAAGAAACTCAACAGCAGGTGATTTTAAAGCATTTGTTTGCATAAAACCTTTACTAATATTTCCATGTGTTACTCCTCTCAAAATCAGTCGGATACAGTACCAAGAAAAATAATGTATATTAATCCATGTCAAACATTAAAACATTTTTCTTCAATAGCTGAAATTATTAAAGCCAATGTTTCCATATGTCCAAAAGAATGTCGGCTTGAAACGTTGCATGCTATTTTGATAACTCTCTCTTTTTGATATTTCAAGGCTGCATGTCGTGACTAGCCTGTTTGTGTGTAATTTAGTATTGCCCTGTCTCGGTTTGTTTGAGTGGCGTTTTCTTAACACAGGAAATTCTCCATTAGTATGGGAGGCTAATCAAGGCCGCTAAAGGAAATAGGAAATGTTCAGAGCAAAACAGTGCATCCCTCCCACTCTACCTCGGGTATTCTAGTAACTTTTCTATATTATTATTATCTTATACTTTAATACTATTAAACTGTTCTAAATCTGGCCAGTGCAGGGCTAGTTTTTAATAAGCGGCGGTATTTTGAATTTGTAGTGTTTGCAATTTTTAATTAATGAATTAACATTTGCGTTTCTGAAACATACATTACAATTGTTAAAGTTTTAGGTTCACACTTGCCTATCCTCTCATCATTCATGCATTCATTCATTCATGCATGGTATGTGTAGTAAAGAAAAATCAGCCAACAAGTGTCTATGGAAATTCCTTTAATTCCAGCTTTGTTATTTCATTGGTTTTAATTCACTATTATTCTGAATTGTGAATAATAATAATAAAGATTGTAAATACTTTTTGAATTAAGTCCCTTATGCTCCCCAAGACTGCATTTATTTAATAAAAAATACAGAAAAAACTGTAATATTCTGAAATATTACAATTTAAAACAACTGTTCACATTTTTTTTCCAACATAATTTTTCAGGGTTTTTTAAAGAATAGAACAGAATTGATTTCAAATTGAAAGTCTGAGGGACAAATTATGTACAAATCATTTGTAACATTAACCATCACTTGATCCATTAAAAGTGTCCTTACTAAATAAAAGTAAAATGAAAAAAATCTTCAAAACTGATTATATTATTTAAATTTTTTCTTAATCAATGAAAAGCACATAAAGAAAGCATTTATGTAAAGAAGCTCACCCATGGGTTAAAATGTGGGGACAAATGTTTTAGTCATGAAGTCAAAGTCCAGTGACAATTTGACCTGAAATAAGAGTAAGGACATGTACGTGCACCACGGGATATCATGAGACAGTTTGTTTCACCCTTGTTTTTGTCATGACTGATCCAACCACTGTAGCTTGGCAAGAAACAAGTAAATGTATCAAGTTCAGGAGCGCACCTCTCTCGTTGCATAATGAAGCTTTGGGAATGATGGCCAAACTATCTATAAGCACTCAAGCAGATCTATCCAGTAATTGCTCAGAGACGTGCTAGAGTCAAAATCCACATGATTTGTGGAGCTCAGTTGGTCAATCCGTCTGCGCGTTTCAACACAGCAGGGAAAAATACAGTTTCAACACCAGAGTCAATGAGTTGTGGTTCACGGGCCTCCAGCAAAAGACCACAGTTTCACTGTATAACCAATTTTTCTATGTAAGGGAAACGGGTCAATAATTTAGCTCAAAGGGAATTATTTAAGATTTTAAAGGGAAATTTTTGCAGAATCAACTGTTTTACGGGCTGATCACTGTAGGGCCTAGCGATTACAATGTGAACTAGCCCCGGACGGATCTCAACTCGCAATTGATATTAATATCCAAAATCTAATGAACACACTATTAATTAGCACATAACATATCGGCCGTTTAAGACATTAACTTGTAAGCCCCTTCTCTTTTCAATATAAGTAAGACTTTATTGGATAAATCTAAGACATATAAACTAATCTAACACATAAACACACGCATTCACACATTCACACAAGTTGCAGGAAGAGAGAAAGTGAGGAAAGAATGAGTTTAAGAGAATGAAAATGTGAAATCCCAAGTTTACAGCAGTATGTGCAATTGTATAGATCTGAACAACCATCAATCTCTTAATTAACCCTCGCCTTGAGTTTCTCAATGAGGTTAAAGTTTATATTAAATGCACCAGTTAAGCTAGGATCTGGAGGTACTTGTGTTGCGTTGCCTGTACGGGGTTCCCTTTTGTTGTGGTCCTTGCAGAACAGGTGGTTTCCCGCGGTCGCTGATAGGCTGGAAGTTCAGTCTTGGGAAGCCAGTGGTTCACTTCATAAATCAAATGTTATCTCATCAGTCACATTGTCCGAGTTTTCCCGCTCTTGCAGAGTATAATTTTGGACATGATTTCTATAACACGAATATGATACATTTGACAAATAATTGACTGGAAGAAACATTTCAAGCAAGAAGATACAAACACACACATACTAAACATGAATAACAATTCTTAAACTATTCAATAGTTAGCAAAAAGCCATACCCATCCGTGAATTAAAACCATATAAAAGTCTAAGGTTGGGGTTACCATCATACCTGATATGAGTTAAGCGCAATGGACTGTATTAGTTTTATAAGCCTTTTTGCGTTCATTTTGGTCCTGTAAAGGCCTTTCTTCTGGCCATTCTGGGTGCTGAGGACCAGGATCCCTGTGAAGAACCAGAGGTTAAAGGTCGGTCATAAATGACTTTCAGATCCCTGTTTTTGTCTTTCTAGGTGGGGGGAGTCATCCAAAGAGCTTGTGCATCGTCCTAAGGGTTTTACTGGGATGGTCATGCTGTGCATCTCTTACCATTTCATCTTGATTACTTGCCCCCAAAATTGACAATCTCCTTTGAATTGTCAATAAGTGTTATTTTGTTTAAATGCTGTGGGCTACTCAAAGCTGCTAGTTGGTTCAGGCTTGTGGCCAGGATCTGATTTATGAACATCCTGTGGTCTTGGGCCTCTGTGGAATTCGGCTCCTCGTGTTCACTCCTTGAATCAAATCTTAATTCTGATTCGTCCTGAGCCTAGACAGTCATGTATAACCTACAGTAACAGAAATTTCACAGCTACTTAAAAACAAACAAGGAAACACACTTGAGAAAAGTGCAAAACCTTCGGGTGTTCCGCATGACTACAAGTCGATTGCCTGTGTCACCCGCTTACATATCATATTTGTGACGAAATAAAACCAAATCACATTATTTTTCAGGATGTTGTCCCTTTCTATATAATGTAATCTTAAATCACTAATCAGAGTGCACTGAAACGTGCCCACTTTGTGAGGTTATATTCCCAAATACATTTTTTAATGAATTTTAATTGCTCTATCGTTTGTTTTTTTTAACGAGTATGTTGTCTACATGTAGCTACAACACCAAGAAAAAAACCTGAGATACCCTAGGAGAAAAGCTCATGGTTTTTCATTTCCTTCATGTCAAGCCAGATGTTTGGCTGAGAGCCGGAACCCGAAGTAAAGTGATTTGAGAACCTCCATGGTGTTCACATTACTGCCGCCCCTTCTTGTGAGCGCCATCACCTAAGCTCTAAATGCACATGTGACTATTACTTATATAGCTTAGCGAGAAATGACTGACTTCACGGAATTCATGCTTTGACATCGAAAGGCAGCAGACGAGGAAAGTCCAATATTCTCACTTTCAAGCAAAGTTGCAATGCTCGGGCCTCTCTATTAAAATAGAGGGAGGCCGACACCAATTGATAATGTGGTCTGCAGAGAGTTCCCTGCCGATCTCATCTAGTATCTGAATTATTATTATTATTTTAATTATTATTTGCTTAACCACTTTAAATTGGCTTTTTGGTTGCTTTTAGTCAGAAGACATAAAGAAAACGACACACACAGCAAGATAATATAATTTCACTTAACGTACCTGGCCTATCACTTGAAGCAAACATCCATCCCTTTTTAAAAGTCTGTATTAAAAGAGAGCTGCCTGTTGTGGCCATTTATTAATCCAGGCTGATGTAGCCTATATCTGTCCTACAATCCGGTCCACGAACTTTCCTCTTTCCTGACTCTCGTACCACACACTGTTGCACATCACCCCGGACTACATTTCCCATCATGCATTGCACTGATTGCACTCAGCACGAATTGCACACACCTGTTTACACTGATTGCACCCAGCTGTTTCATATCACTCCCTCACTATTTAACACTCACTCTGATCCCTTCCCTCTGCCGAGTATTGTTTCAGCATTTTTCACTCTCCTAGAGATAGCTACCTTACTTAGCCCTAGTCATTAGCCTTAGCCCTATCATTGCCTTAGCCCTAGTCATTAGCCTTAGCCTTAGCCCTTAGCCTTAGCCCTAGTCATTAGCATTAGCCTTAGCCCTAGTCATTAGCCTTAGCCTTAGCCTTAGCCCTAGTCATTAGCCTTAGCCTTAGCCTTAGCCTTAGCCTTCTCGGTTTCTGATCTTCGCCTGGTTCCCTTGATTCACCCCTTTTGTCTTGCCCCTTCTGATTCTGTCTGCCGATCATCGACCTGCGCTAGCCCTAGGACTATTCTTGTGTTTTGCCCACCATATACCTGTTTGCCATCATCTGACCCCTGCCTGCTGTATGACCACGTCTCTGTCTTCTCCAATAAAAAGCTCTGCGAATGGATCCGCAAGTCTCACGTCATCGTCCCAGCCCCGTAACAATAATCCAGCTTAGTCGTGTCTCCGTTCTCGCCTTTATGTTGTATGTAACTGTTCTCAATGATACGATGTGTAAATCTGTTGGCGATCAAATATTCAATATCGCTACTCATCATAAGTAGGCCTACTTGGTACATTATCAACGTAGCGGCAGACGTTCAAACTAATATCACGTAATTTATGTCTCTATGATGATTGGTTGATATCAGAAGGAATCTAGCCTCCCTTGCAAGGGTTCTTTTCAATACTCCTCAGCGCTGAAAGTAAACACTCGATGCTGATTGGCTAATTTTTTTTTACCAACCATTCCCCTTCTCTCCTCTCATGTTTCACTATCTTCTCAATAAAAATGGTAAAAACACTGAAGGTTGCAAAGGGTATGACAATAACAGCCACCTTCAAAACACCTCATCAATGTACCTTATAACAAGATACGTGTTCAGAATATATGTTGAATTAGTTTTAGTATTTTTTCTAAATCCGTTAGCAATTTTTTATTTTATTTTTATTTTATTTTTCACTGTTAAAGGGATAGTTTACCCCCAAAAATGTTAATTCTGTTTTATTAATTAAAAACAGTGACATTTAATTATTTGCTCACCCTCAATTTGTTCCAAATCTGTATGAATTTCTTCTGCTGAACACAAGAGAAGGTTTGGAACAACTTGAAGATGGGTAAATGATGACAGAATTTTCATTTTGAGTTAACTATCCCTTTAAGGCACTAATCTGCGCAAAATTTGAGTTAGCTTCGGTGCTTAAAACAAATGATCAAATCAACTTTCTAATAGGGGAACATCTGTTTGTTAAAGAAAACATGTATAATAATAATATTTTAGAGACAGTATGCTAAAGGAACCACTCCACTATATTTTTAAAATAGGCGTCAGTTTCCCAACTCCCCTGATCGTTAACCGCTGATTTTACCGTTTTCAACGTGAACATCCATTCAGAAGCCGATCTCTGGTTCTGGCGGTAGCACTTTTAGCTTAGCATAGATCATTGAATCTTATTAGACCGTTAGCATCTCGCTCAAATGACCAAAGAGTTTCTATATTTTTCCTATTTAAAACTTGACTCTCTGTAGTTACATCGTGTACTAAGACCGACGTAAAATGAAAAGTTGTGATTTTCTAGGCCGTTATGGCTAGGAACTATACTCTCATTCCGGCGCAATAATCAAGGAACTTTGCTGCCGTACCATAGGTGGAGCAGGCGCAATGATGACAGGCGCCTGAAAATAGTCCCCAGCACACTCCCTGTGCAAGCAGGTGGTCATGTTGGTTAAGATGACGGAAGATAGCCTATTTTCAGGCGCTGCGTATGTACACGATGTAACTACAGAGGAGTCAAGTTTTAAATAGGAAAAATATATTAACTCTTTGGTCATTTTTGAGCGAGATTCTAACGGTCTAATCAGATTCAATGATATATCCTAAGCTACAGCTAAAAGTGCTACCGACAGACCCGGAGATCGGCTGAATGGATTCGAAGACGGTAAATCTCAACTGTTTAACTCTAGGGGAGTTGGAAAATGAGCCTATTTTAAAAAATAGTGGAGTGTTCCTTTAAGAAATGACTTTTTTGCAATTGAGGCTTTTATAATTTTATGATCATGTTCTTGCTGTGTACTTTAGATCCTTTCGGCCTTTAGTAGTTAGGTCTCCTGTGCTAAAAGATGTTTTCTTCATCATCTTTTTTTTTCTTGGTATGTAGGATTATATTGTTTTGAAGGCTAGGCTCCATTTCTTAACTCCCAGTTCACCCTGTAGAAGAATCAGTACACAATACGACAAAAAAATAAAAAAATAATAATAATAAAAATAAAAAAGGAAAGCATTTAATATATGTAGAGAAAAAGGGTGGAATCATCCTGTGAAATCCCACCAGCATTTCTTCTTGTCTGTAGAAGAAAGGATGAGATCATAAAGCAAATGTTTAACACACACACTCCGCAGGTTGGAGCAAGGGGAAATCGCTGTCATTACGCAAAGAGTGGAAACACATGCTAGTTTTTGCACTTTGCTTTTTCCCTTTTTTTCCAGAATCACACTGATGAGCTTGTGTTGTTGTGGAAACCTAATGTGAGAACTTGAGAGACTAAATTTCAAGTGTGTTGATAAATTCTTAAGAGGCTTCATATGAGTCTTGCCAAGAGGAAACGCTTATAGAAATGAGGCCCTTTGCATATGTTCACTCCATTGGTTATGTGTGCTTCGTGTTTGCTTTCAGCTCATGAGTAGTTTCAAATGGGTTTAAAATCTGTGCAAATCTAAACAGGACTAAGGACTGTGAATAAAATGGCCACCATTCCGGTAAAAACAACAATCAGTCTTTATATGAAATATAGTGAGAAACACTGCAGTTTATGTACTTAAATCCTCATAGTCGTAGTTTACATGAAAGGCCCTTCATCACAGCACTAACTGTTTTTGGTGGTCGTCTGTTGGGTTGGACGGTTTGGGTAGAGAAGGTAGAATGAGGGAGGTCTGAAAGCGTGCCGTCAATGAACTTAAGAAGCATACAAAATTCACATAAAATTGCTCTAGTGCCGCCCGACCCCCCCCGCCGGCCGCCTGTAGCTTTATATTTAAAGCTTATATTAAAGCAAAAACATAAAGTTTAAAGGGATAGTTCAACCAAAAATGAAAATACTGTTATAATTACTCACCTCATGTCGTTCCAAGACCTTCGTTCATCTTCGAACACAGATTAAGAAATTTTTGAGGGGAAATCCCAGATCTTTCTGACCTTGCATAGACAGCAATACAACTACCACATTCAAAGTGATTATTGACAGAATATAAATTTTTGGGTAAACTATCCCTTTAATATATCCCTTCAGTTATGGCCCTGTGAACTTTAGGAAATAAGCTCTCTTAGCATATTCTTTTCACACTTCTTTTCACACAAAAATATTCTTTCATTTCTTACTGATTTAATGTTTTTATATACCTCATTTTATATGTAAAACCTTAAAGGGGTCATATGATGCTTTTTTAAAGATCATTATTTTGTGTATTTGGTTTAACAGATTATGTTGACATGCTTTAATGTTTAAAAAAAACACATTATTTTTCAAATACTGGTACATTATTGTAGGTCCTCTATGCCCCGCCTCTCTCAAACGCTTTGTTTTCTACAAAGTCCCTCCTTCCGACAAGCTCAGTCTGCTCTGATTGGCCAGCTGACCCAGTGCATTGTGATTGGGCGAACACCGCAAGCACTCGTCGGAAATGTAACGCCCCTTACCATAATCACGAGCTTCATCTTTCAAAATAAATGTAAAGACAGAGCCCGAAAGGGGAATAGTCTCGTGACAGACACAGTGATGAATGTGTTTGCAGTACACAAGCCACGGTTAAGACAGCTGACTCCACTGTGATGTAGCTGGTCTCTCTCGCTCTCTCTCTCTCTCTCTCTCGTCCGCTCTCTCTCGCTTTCCTCGCCGCTCATCGTCTCATCTCTCTCTCTCTCGGCTCCTCGCACACACCACCACACACGACAATGCCCCTCAAAACTCCGGATTTGAACAGTCAATAGCAAATACTTTTAACAGAACAGTAGCTGATTCAGAAGCGCCAGATTGTCATAGCAAAGTCAGAATTACCTCCTAGGTTACTATCTCCTAGGTTCACGAAACGGTCGTCCATAAAATGCATTGCTGTTCTGTTGTAAGTAATCTTAAAGATTCCTAAATGCAAGTACTTTCGGAAGGCCAAATAAAGTGCTTTTGCTTTCGCCTAGAAACACACAGCGTCTCCCTGACATGGCTGCTTCAACACTGACTGCGGTTACTGAAACCACGCCTTCTTTCTTTGCGTGAACATTTGGGCGGCGTTATGCAAATATTTCCACATAGTGATGTAGATATGTGGGGGCGGGTTAGAACAAGCCGTTTTAGGTAGGCATGATTGACTCTTAACTTTTATAAAGAATATCTCTTTGTTTGAGACTTTAGTCTTTGCAACTTCTGGGATCTTATCTATGCACAATCAGCTTGTAACACTCCAAAGAGAAAGGAAAACTTGAAATCACATCATATGACCCCTTTAATATCATAGCATTATTTATGCAATTGTAATTGGTGTGTAAATGCATTCATGCCATCTCTGAGCTGCATTAAACAGACTTAAACAGTTAAAGACAACTAAATGTCACTTCAGATGCAGCAGCGTAAAGATGGCCTAAATGTTTCATTTTAGTAGCTAATTGTTCCCCAGTCGTTTCTGTGATCTGGAACCATATTTGGAAAAAAAAGCCACTTGCATTAATAGTTGAAGTAATTGCATGGCACACTGGTTGAAGCAAGTCGTTTTCAAATATCTAAACTGTAAATGAATCTGAGATCAGGATGAGGCTCTAAAGAAGTGCAATGTGACATATGAGAATGCCACCATCATTTTTATGTGTGCATGCATAACCTTCACATTCTCAAATGTTCTTTATTTGGCCAACAAGAGCTGAAGGCGGCAGTCTCTTTGATCAGTTCACATGGTGCATAGCGTTGGTTTTGATTTCTTTGAACAGTGATATTTATTTATGCAGCTTTGTCTTCCCTGTAGCCTTCCAGCAGGCTGACGGAGCAGAGTCTGTTTATTAGTCCTGGATTCACAAGAATGTGCAACACTGGCTTTGGGGCCTAAACAAGACAGTGGGGTATTTTCAGAATGACACTGCAGTAATAGTTCATCACTAGCAAAATTTTAGGCAGGAAACACAAACCAACTTTACAATCAAGACCTATTTTCATAGACCAGGGCTGCGTTTCCCCAAAAGCATCATAAACGTAAATAGAAAGCATTGGTGCCAATGGTTTCAATCTACTTAGGCTTACAATGCTTTTGGGGAAGCACAGCCCTGGTCTATGAAAATGGGTCTTGCTTGTAAAGTTGGTTTGTGTTTCCTGCCTCCTGTTTTATAGTGGTTTAAGGGATACAGGTCTCCCAAAAATAAACTTTGGCATTATTTACTTTAAACGTATGCTCCTTTCAAACAGAAATTATTTTATTATAATATAGAGATATTTAGATATTTAATATGGTCCACTTTTGTGATGCTTTTATTCAGCTTTTTGTCATTTTTGGAGCTTGACAGCCACTTGCCACCATTGAATCCCATTGTATGGAAAAGAGCAGCATCAGCATTCTTATAAACCTTTTCTTTTGCGTCCCACAGAAGAAAAATAATATACATTTGAAAAAATTAAGAATTTTTATAATAATAATAAAATACATTTATTTTATTTTTATCAATTTATAACGAATAAAGATTTTTTTCTAGTTATGCCAAGTTCTAAAATATTTTATTGGGTAGAAAATAAATATTTTAATAGCATATTAATAATTATCCAGTAAACCACAAATGACTGAAAAAGTCATGTACATTTTTTTTGTTTAAAAAGAGTGAAATCCCTAAAGAACATTCAGCTCTTCTAGAATCCTGAAATTTAAATGACACAAGCTATGAATGTCTGTGGACAGAGGTTGGCCATGGAGTCTAAATGGTTGAGAACCCCTGTCTTAGAATACATTCTTTAATGGATACCCAAGAGGTTTCAGAAAGCTCAGAGGGAATGTGTAGCCTCCCTGCACTTCCTCTGAATGAGTGGATGTGTCACCGGTGGAGAGGAAACAGCAGTGCTGGGAATAATGCTATGGTGTGGCACAGACTTGAGAGAAAGACCAAGAAAGCAAAATAGTGTAAAAACAAAGAGAATGAGGTTGTAAATTGAGATGAAAGAAAGCACAGTGGAAAGAGGGGAAAGCTCTCAAAATCAGGTGGAAGAAAAACATGTGGATAATTAGGGTAGTACAGGGGGAAAAGAAAGAAAGAAAAAAAGATTTGAACACAGAGAGTTATAGTGTTAAAATTGCAAATATATTCATAATGTATGCAGCTGACTGAATGAACTGAGCTCTGTTTCCTCGTACACATTCATCATAACACTGACTGACTTCTTACTCAATGCTCTCTTACTCAACTGTAATAACAACACTCTGTCCTGTGAACATGATGCTTTTAATAATGTTGGGTATGATTATAGAGGCCATATTATGAGTTGTTACGGATCTCAAGTAATAATAACAATAATAATAATAAAATATTTTATCAGAACTAGACATACTATTTACTAAGAGCACAATATTAGTATTCCTAGTGTTTTATATATTTAAATAAAAAATATAGACTGATTAAATGTTCTTAAATTATATAAATAATTGTAATATTCTCAAAACAAATTACATAAAAATATTTGTAGAAGTAATATATATATATATATAGGCCTAATGTATCTTTTTTCTAATATGTATAACTATCATAGTTTTCTGTTGTTATTACATCAGATATTGACATTATGAAATTTATTAAAAGGATTATGATTAATAATAATAAATAATGATTAAAATAGACACTCAATTATCAAATTAGATAATAAATCTTTTATAAGAATATAATATATATAGTATCATCATCATGTATCATAAATACTTTTTAATTACTCCAAAAGATATTTCGTATGACATGAATGAATGAATGATGATGAATTTGTTAATTCATTAATATTCATTGCTCTTTATTATTTTTTAATACATTTATTGTAACAGCAGGTTCCACTTACCCAGGCCCAATTCTCACTATTACCCAGCTGCTTATTAGCATGCATATTACTAGAATATTGGCTGTTTATTAGTACTTACAAAGCACGTATTAATGCCTTATTCTGCATGACCATATTTTACATCCCTTTTTAATCCTGCAAATAACAAATATACTTTGCTAACTATTAATAACCAGTAAATTAGGAGTTTATTGAGGTAAAAGTTTTAGTTAATAGTTATTTTATAGCGAGAACTGGACCCCAAACTAAAGTGTGACCAAATTTAATTTAGACAATGTAAAAAATTGGCCTAATTATAGGATGTGCAGTAGGTGTGCATTTATAATCGTTTTACAACTGCTTTGAACAGGTTGATTTTGAACTGTTTTATATGCATATTTTGAGAGTTTAGTGCATTCAGGCACAAAAAAAATAAGAGCTTTTGAAACTAATGGAAATTATTAAAAAAAAGAAAAGAAAATCTGAAAATAAATTAAAAAAATGTTCCCCTTCAAAATCCAATTGCATGGCAGGTAATGGCACTCATCACTCTGGGATATTTGGTGTGTGGAAGTAATTTAGAGCATAGCTGCTACGGTACATGGATAGGAGTTGCACGTCGCTGAGAGTCGTTTGAATACGGGCCACAACGAGTATCATGACGTAAATGTGGTCTCTCTGCAAACGGCGTCCAAGATGGTGGCAAGCCCGTTCAAATTGAGCACAAACAGAGACTCTGCAAAACGATCACACTGTAAATGTTGGACCGTGTTTAATGCAGCGAAAATCAGAGATGGAGAGAATGACACTGCTGCAAGTGTTGAATCATACTGAGAGGATTTGCTTCAAACAAAACGCTTTTTATTCGCTGCTTCTGCCATACTACTCTGCATTTTAACGTCAAAAGAAAACTTCAAGCATACCATATGCAAACAATTTTTTGTGCGTGCTTGGGTTGTTCTGGAATATTAAAGACTACTTTTTAGTGGTATAGGGCATAATGTTTGTAATGACATATTGTAATAGCCTGCTCCAGGTTGCAGTGCATTTTGGATATTGTGATTCTTGTTGATGATGATAAATGATGTGCGTGAGAATGTTTTGGATGGTAATGTGAGGAGTCTTGAATATGATTTCCGTATGTGATATGACCCTGCTGGAGCTGAAGCTGCTCATGTGAGGGTGCAGCTGGCTTTGTGATTAAAGTTGTTGTGGTCAGTGCATGTCCGCTCAAAGAGATCCGGTTTATTGGCTAGGATGGGACTGTGAAGTTCCTGCGGTAGCAAGAGGAGAAATATCTGGAATTTTTTGGGGGAAACAAGTAAAATATATTGCCAAACAAAACCATTTTAAAGAACAGTCTTGACAAGTATGTAGACGCCATCTATTGTTTGTATCACTGGACACCTATGCTCAGCCTCAGACGAGCCACACAGACTGATGCTGAGACAGACAGAACCCACTGACTGGCCACAAACTCTGGAAGTCAGTGTTTCTCAGTGTTTTTTCAGGCCACATTCATGCACCTTGTTTTGTTAGACAATTAACATTTTAGGCTATTTGGTCTAAACCACCTTTTTGATCCTAGGCATTTTGTGTATATGGTGGTGAGAAATGATGAATTACTTTACTATCCTTATATTTATATACTGTATATATACTAGATTTTTTAAAGTGTTTTTCATTGTTTAGCCTTAATTTACATAAAGGTTCAGTTATGACAAAAAATATACAGTATATATTATTCATATATACATATAATTACTTTAATATATACAGTACAGTTGTGCTAAAAATTATTAATACCCTTGGTAAACCTGATCAAATGAGGCTGTGAAAATAAGTCTGCATTGTTTATCCATTCTTTTTAAATCTAACCTGCAATTGAAATAAAGAAAAAGTGAAAGTGGGGAAAAAATTTAATATTTATGAAATAAATATTTTTCTCTAATACACCAATGGCCACAATTATGTACATGATCTAATACGTTCTCTATATTATTAAATGTCTCTGAAGTATCTTCCAGTTCATATTTTGCTTATTTTTATCACGCCAGGTGACTAGGAACCCGCATGAAACTGATCCAACCATGGCGTGCCTGTTTCACACAGGAATTAATAATTAGAATACAAAGGCCAAATTCTCTTAATCATCCATCACAATGAAAGGAATGAAAGGAAAATCAAAGGAATATATTTCTGATGTGCAGAAAAGTTTGTTGAACTTTACAAATTAGAATGTGGCTGTAAGAAAATAGCTAAAGCATTGAAAATCCCCATTTCTACCATCAGGGCAATAATTAAGAAGTTCCAATCAACAGAAAATGTTACAAATCTGCTTGGAAGAGGATGTGGGTCTATTTTGTCTTAAAGCAAGGTGAGGAGGAGAGTTTGAGTGGCCAAAGACTCTCCAAGAATCACAGCTTGGAGAACTGCAAACGATAGTTGAGTCTTGGGGTCAGAAAGCCTAAAAAATAATCAAACAGCATCTACATCACCACATGTTCACTGTAAAAAATAAATAGTTGAGACAACGTAAAAAATAAGGCAACCTGATGCAGTAAGACTTTTGAGCTCTCTCAACACTAGTTTTTTAGTTCTTCTCCGTAAAGATACTTTGTTTAGCCAACGTCAGTTTGTTTGTTCATGCAATGCTGATTGTCTTATTTTACTAATAATATACTTATACTAATAATACTAAAATTCTTGTCACAGCAACAAACTACAATTACTGTTGTTGAGGTATTTTTTTCTGTTTCCTCGATGAAAAAAGAAGAAGAAGAGAATGTGTAAAAAGTCACCACATTATCAATTAAATGTTTATTTACGAATGACAAACAGTAAATTGTTATAGAATCCTTAATGGATAACTTAGTCTAATGCATAGACAATATTGACTTTGTTTATATAAAATCTTACAAGATTAAGATATCCAGGAAATGGATATAAGTGGTTGAACATACAGTACTTTATGGCTCAAACCTCAAGAACATTTAAAAGATGAGCTCCTTACATCACAGTACAACAAATAACTAACAATAATGACAAAACAACAGCAAAAATGTTCAGACGCAAAGCGGCAAACAATAAATCTAGAACATAGTGTCATAATTTTTCATGCTGAAATGATATGAAATGATTTGTTCAGACAACTGTGTTTGACTAGTTGGGACAACATTTGGGGTAATTTTGTTGGGGTATTGTCTGACAAGGGTTTTATGTAGTTTCAAGAAAATAGCATTTTTGTTTTAGTATTTGAGACTCAAAAGGTTTCGTAAACTGGAAAATATGCAGTTGCATTTTTTTACAGTGCTGTTTAGGAATGCTACAAGAAAAATCTAGAAAAGAAAATGCTCCAGCTTATTCATTTGCTAGACACTACTGGAACTTCAAACGGGTTTCGTTTCATTTTATGGTCAGATGAAACCGAAACCTTGCTTTTTAACAGCAAACACTCAAGATGGGTTTGGTGCACACAGGAGTAAAAAAGTACCCCATGTGTACAGTGAAATATACTGCTGTATCTTTAGTGTTGTGGGCCTATTTTTCCAGAGATCCTGGATATCTTGTTCAGATAGACGGCATCATGGATTCTATCAAATACCAAAAGATAAAAAATTAAAAACTGACTGTCAATGCTAGAAATGTTCTAATGGGCTGTGGTTGGATCTTCCAACAGGGCAATGTTCCACAAACAAAAATCATAATCAAAACAAAAATGGGTCACTGAGAACAAAACCAACCTTAGGAGGTGAAGACTCAGCGCAGTTACTTGGCAAATAAATGTTAACAAAAAGTATTGAATAAAAGGGTATATATAGAGATTTGGCGCAATAATATTCAAGAAACTATGTATTTCATAATGAGATTTCTTCATATTACAATTTTTTTTGTAGAAACGGTCATACTTTTTTTTCAGGATCCTTGATGATTAGAAATAAAAACACAGCATTTATTTGAAATAGAAATCTTTTTAAAACATGATAAATGTCTTCACTGTCACTTTTGATCAATTTAATCATCATTTAAACTCAAATTAATTTTCTTGTATTTCATATATAATATTAATTTAGTGTATATATTTAGTACTAGTATAGTATAGTATAGTGCTATCCATCTACTTACAAAACAAATTGTCACTGGTTTGTTTTCGTGATTGCTTGCTTCATTCCTATCATCTCACACAATATTTAACCAGCCTAAACTGGTTAGGCTGTTGTTTTTCAGCAAGCCAGTCAGCTGGAGCTGGAGTTCCCAAACCCCTCTTTTAAACCATTGACACATACCAGCTAACCACCTTGGTCTGGTTTGTGCTGCTTCTAGGACCCGAAGTAAACAGCTCACTCTTTCTCTTCATTCATGCAGCTAAAGTGCCTCCCTAATGTTAATTCCCTAAACACCCAAATTTCCACGGAGTCCTGCTAATCAATCAAGGCACCATACAAGATGTGGGAAAAAAGCAAGAAAGGACAAAATAACTCTTTCCATTTTATTCTGACCTGTCAGCATTAGCGAACTTTCGGTAGCTGTTACAGTCAAGAAGTTTGATTGAAATTGACACCAAATATTTTTATTTTTACAGCCTCGGTGAGACTTTATGTACTGTCTGAGCTGTCAAAATAAGCCTGAATGTTTTCGCACAGGGCTTTACTGGATGGCCAGTGTCCTGCTCTTTTTCATACCCTGCAGACGTTACCTAGGCTAGTGATCAAGGCTTGCATTAGCAAGCCGGGCCGGGATGGACGGAGGAGAAAGATGTGTTTACTTTCCAGTCTGCCGTCAAAACGCTGATGCCATCATCAGAAATGTCTGGCTCCGGCATCGTTCCTGTCCATCAGCCAGTCCAGCTCCACCCTTATTAGACGCATACACACACATGTACACAAACTGTTTACCTCTGTCCCCGGCCCCTCACATCCCACCCCATTTGTTTGTCTGAATTCATCCGTGTGCCAGCCTTCAGATGTGATAAACCGTTAATAATGCATTTAAGTCACACCGACAAAACATGCCTTTATTGGTCAAAGACAGAGGCTTCTTTGATTGGCCAAACCTTCGTTCAAATGTCCACTCCTATGGGATGTGAGGACGTGAGGTCTCTTTGAGTGGACAGAGGATGGTGTAATATGTGTGTGTGTGTGTGTGTGTGTGTGTGTGTGAGGGTGAGGTGCGTTTCTTCCTTCTTCTCCTCAAAGTGGTCTCTTTATGTACTTCAGCAATGTGGACCAACCTTGTGTACGGTCTACAAAGCAAGCATAAACTCACTCCAATGACATCCATTTGCCTAGATAGTTATTAATCATGGCACTTATTAAACTAACATGACGCAGTTTTATATCACTCTGAGTGACTGAGCTAAAATGTCCCGTTGAAGGATCGCATGAAGTAAAGCCTCTTTGTCAGATCATTCGAAAGTGCGTGCCAGAAACAGCGTGTTTGCTGTGAACAGAGACTAGAACATAAGGTCAGGTTACTTTTATTTATATAGGGCTTTATTAAATACATAGTAGTATTTTTTAGTAATAAACAGGATAAATGATGCAAACTTCAAATATGAGATAAATTCTGCAGTAAAGCAGCTCTGAAAAGACAATAGTGTGATTATTCAGCTCCAGTCAGTTCAGTGTTGGTTCAGCTCCGGTTCATAATAGTAGGTTGAGATTCTCATTATAAAGCCAAGTTTTCTTACAGCAACCATTAGGGGTATTTAGAAAAAAAAAAACACTCCAAATATATTGCAGACATTTCATGAAGACTCTAAAGTATCATACCAACTTGTGGAAAATTGGCATCTGAATCACACGTTAAAAAGGGTAGCTTTTTACCTAATGTGGATTGCTCTTGTACTAGGCCTATATTTCAACACATCCTTAAATAAACATTTTTAAATATGAAAAAATACAACAAATTTATTAATTAATAAATAAAAAGATAATCTAAACAAAGACATAAATAAAGATTTCAGTACATCCTGTGTGAAAATGAAAGAACAATTCTGATAGCTTTTAATGTAAACAAATCATTTGATACTATGGACAATGCACATTCATGTTTTTATATTGTGCATATATTGTAAAAAACTGCATGTATTTATATCTGTAATTAATTTCTGCAATTATATTTATAATTACACTGTTGACCCACTCCCGTACACCTTAAACCCTACCCATACCACCAAACCTGCTCTAACTTACCCACCTCATAGAATCAATTATTTTGCAATACTATATGAACCGCAATAAGGTTCGGCACACCCTTAAAATACATAAATGGGTGTCCAAAAACAAACAAAGTAATAACAATCAGGATAAAAACAAACCTGACTAGAAAATGTAACTTTTTTATGAAGTGATGATGTCATTTGAATCTGTTTTATGTGAATTTTATAAAATCATATGATTTTTTTTTTTAAGCAAGCATGATGGTCCACCCTTAAACTTGACCATCAATGGGGCACAAACAAACATAATAATAATGAGAATGTCTTAAATAGCCAACCAATTTGCGAAAACTTAAAAATAGTTAACGAATTGACTGTGTTTTTAAAAATAATGAGCAGAATATGTATATTTATTATGTGTCATTTCCAATCAGGATTGTGAAAGTATAAAGTATACAGTGGGTAAAATAAGTATTGAACATGTCACAATTGTTCTCAGTAAATATATTTATAAAGGTGCTGTTGACATGAAATTTTCACCAGATGTCGGTAACAACCCAAGTAATCCATACAGACAAAGAAAACTAAACAAATAAGTTCAGAAATTAAGTTTTGTGTAATAAAATGGAATTATAATTTTATAATTATAAAATGTACCCGTGTCATTCTATTTTTTTCTTTGTATGTATGGATTACTTTGGTTGTTATCGACATCTGGTGAAAATTTCATGTCAACAGCACCTTTAGAAATATATTTACTGAGAAAAATAGTGGTGTGTTCAATACTTATTTTACCCACTGTATATATTTAGGATGCATGAAATTGTAGCTATCAGATTAGCTTTAGCAAGGCCATTTTATTCTGACAATTTTTCAAATATCATTTCCCCCATTATTATTTCTATCACAGAATGAAATTAAAGATAATACCTCAGATGTAATGGGGTTGGAAATGTCATATACAGTTCTGGGATGATCTTGTAAATGAGGCAACTAAAATATAACCTCTGTTACCCTGGGGGTGGAGTGCTGTGGTATAGGGGCTCAAGATGGCAACTAGTCGGCTGGTTTGAGCTGGTTTGAGGAGGAACTCATATCAATATCTTATCACACTACCACCTTAATGCTGTAGGGAGAGGGGGAGTGCAGTAACAAGGGCTTCATTGTAACACTGTCAGTTTAAACCAAATAGAGTTGTGCAGGGGAGGTGACTGAAAAATCCTACATTTTATTAAATTCACCAAAAAAAAAAAAAAAAAAGATGTCCACATCACTTACTTTTACTCACCCCAATATGAGGCATTCTTTGTGCTTGACATTAATCTACACAGCTTCAACATGGTGCAGATACCGTAAAGGTAGGAAAGTGTAGTAACATTTGAGATAAATAGTGTAAAAATAAATAAATAAATAGAGTTACAGACGTTACAACAAAAAGTTTTGAAATGGATCAGTTTAGTGAGTCTTTTTACAAAAAAAAGTTTGTTTTTTTGTTACACAAACAAAACAAAAATGTTTTTTTTATATACATCAGGCTTTTATGGCTTATATGAAATAAAGATAATAAGATAATACATTTTAAAAGAGAATATTGTTTAAGATTTGATACTCACATTTTTAACACAATTTTCCTAATAAATCATGTATGGATAATCCAGTAAACCTAAATTTCTTCAGTCCAGTAAGTGTTCATTTTGAAATATTATTAACAACATTATTCTCATGTTTACTTTATAAACCTTTAAACATTTTAACAGCAAAAAGACACGTGAACCACAACCTGAAAGTCGATGTTTTTACAATTATACTAAAAGGCTTTATATAGAATTAACTCTCATGTAGTAGATTGTGTACAACAGGTTTTCAGCAAAGTTTTGACCATGCTTTAGAAATTATGTAGCAAATATGATGCAGCTTTATAGGGTTAATCACACAGATCTTCTTTAGTGGTTTCACCAGCCACCAGCCACCAGTGACTAATTACTATAATTCTCCTCAGTTGTTTTCCTCAGCACTGCTGTAAAGTACTGTTGAGGATCGGTAGGTTAACCAAGGCAAGTGTTGTGGGTATTCCCCGGTGATGGAGGCCCTGTAGAAGGGCAGAGCGCTCTTATCTCGCTCTGTGTGGGAGGTGATTAGGGGAGCGTCTGAAAGCTTGTCGGGTTCTCCGGACTCCAACTCCGCCTGTGGTTCAGCCTTGATAATTATCCACCAAACTGATACCAAACCAGCGCGCCCCATCTCAGACCAGTGTGTCGGCTGCGTCTCATTGCTGCATAGTGTGTGTGTGTGTGTGTAAGTTAGTCAATGTCACTTTGCATCACAAATATAGAACTACGCTATTAAGCTGTGGGAAAAATTAATAATTGTCAATGAATCGACCACATCCTGCTTAAGCTGATTTTGGTGTCCTGCGCTCTAACCTGATAGCCCTCTGTGTAGCCGCATTGTTTGTTTTCCAAACGTGCCCTTTTATGGGCTGCACTTGCGCTGCTGAATTATTTTCTCAGTCTTTTCCTATTACAAGCCCCAAATGAATACAAGTCCCTTATGAAAATACACTGATACTGTATGCTCACACGCTCAGACTTGTACATTTTTCCGACATATAGTTGTAGTGCTTACAATCCCCTTAATTTTATCAGTATACTAAGTACAAATATGCAACGTTTAGTTCCGGTTCTACAATCTGATTGGCTGTTACATGAGTGCTGATATTTAGACATTTCACTGTTTGTCCATGTTTGCGGCATTCCAGATCAGAATATGAGAGCGGAGGGAAGTGGATTTGTTTAGGGCTGTCAAAGTTTTCTGTTTAATTCATATATTTTTATATTAACTAAATATGTTGCAATGTAATACAATAATTTACTGACACATTAAAAACCAACTCGGCATATAGTTTTGTAGGAAAAAAAACGTTATAAATTAAAATATACTCTATTGTTGAAACGTTTGGGGTCAGTAATGCTTTTATTCAGTAAAGAAGCATTACATTTATTTAAAGTGACAGTGAAAATGTTTCTATTTATCAAAGAATCCTGAAAAAAATTATTTTAATTTTAGTTAAAGTTTTAGTAATTTTGTTGTGTGTTTTTGACATTTTTATTACTTAGTGATGTGTGTCTGTAGATGTATATATATATAATATATATATAATATAGATGAGCAATATCCACATCGAGTACGAGAGCGTTAACCAGTCTCTATATCCTGGCTGTTGATTAGGACCAGAGGGGCAATATATCAAAGCTTAATTTTTTTATTAGTAATATGCATTGCTTAGAACTTCATTTGGACAAATTTAAAGATTATTTTTTTCAATATTTAGATTTTTTTTGCACCCTAAGATTCCAGATTTTCAAATATTTGTATCTCGGCCAAATATTGCCCTATCTTAAGAAACCATACATCAATGGAAAGCTTATTATTTAGCTTACAGGCTGCCTGGAAAATGTACCCTATGACTGGTTTTGTGGGTCTGGCTCACATAGATAGTAGATAGATAGTAGATAGTGATAGATAGATTAGATAGATTAGCTATATCGATAGATATTAGAACTTTATTCATGACGCATTAATATATAGTGCATATAATTATATATATATAAAATATCTATATAATATATTTATGATCCATATTATATATAACAGTGGGTACGGAAAGTATTCAGTCTCCCTTAAATTTTTCACTCTTTGTTTTTTTGCAGCCATTTGCTAAAATCATTTTTTTTTTTTTCCTCATTAATGTAAACAGAGCACCCCATATTGACAGAAAACACAGAATTGTTGACATTTTTGCAGATTTATTAAAGAAAAACTGATATATCACATGGTCCTAAGTATTCAGATCTTTTGCTGTGAAACTCATATATTTAACTCAGGTGTTGTCCGTTTCTTCTGATCATCCTTGAGATTGTTCTACACCTTCATTTGCGTCCAGCTGTGTTTGATTATACTGATTGGACTTTGATTAGGAAAGCCACACACCTGTCTATATAAGATTTTACAGCTCACAGTGCATGTCAGAGCAATTGAGAATCATGAGGTCAAAGGAACTGCTGAAGAGCTCAGAGACAGAATTGTGGCAGGGCACAGATCTGGCCAAGGTTACAAAAATAATTTCTGCTGCACTTAAGGTTCCTAGAGCACAGTGGCCTCCATAATCCTTAAATGGAAGATGTTTGGGACGACCAGAGCCCTTCCTAGAGCTGGCCGTCCGGCCCAACTGAGCTATCGGGGGAGAAGAGCCTTGGGGAGAGAGGAAAAGAAGAACCCAAAGATCACTGTGGCTGTGCTCCAGAGATGCAGTCGGGAGATGGGAGAAAGTTGTAGAGAGTCAACCATCACTGCAGCCCTCCACAAGTCGTGGCTTTATGGCAGAGTGGCCCGACGTAAGCCTCTCCTCAGTGCAAGACACATTAAAGCCCGCATGGAGTTTGCTAAAAAACACCTTAAGGACTCCAAGATGGTGAGAAATAATATTCTCTGGTCTGATGAGACCAAGATGGAACTTTTTTGCCTTAATTCTAAGCGGTATGTGTTGAGAAAATCAGGCACTGCTCATCACCTGTCCAATACAGTCCCAACAGTGACGCATGGTGGTGGCAGCATCATGCTGTAGGGGTATTTTTCAGCTGCAGGGACAGGACGACTGGTTTCAATCGAGGGAAAGATGAAGTGCGGGCCAAGTACAGGGATAGCCTGGACAAAAACCTTCTCCAGAGTGATCAGGACCACAGACTGGGCCGAAGGTTTACCTTCCAAAAAGACAATAACCCTAAGCACACAGCTAAAATAACAAAAGAGTGGCTTCACAACAACTCTGTGACGGTTCTTGAATGGCCCAGCCAGAGCCCTGACTTAAATCCAATTGAGCATCTCTGGAGAGACCTTAAAATGGCTGTCCACCAACTTTTACCATCTAACCTGACAGAACTGGAGAGTATCTGCAAGGAGGAATGGCAGAGGATCACCAAATTCAGGTGTGAAAAACTTGTTGCGTCTTTTCCAAAAAGACTCATGGCTGTATTAGACAAAAGGGTGCTTCTACTAAATACTGAAAAAAGGGTCTGAATACTTAGGACCATGTGATATGTCAGTTTTTCTTTTTTAATTAATCTGCAAAAATGTGAACAATTCTGTGTTTTTCTTTCAATATTGGGTGCTGTGTGTACATTGAGGAAAAAAATTAACAAATGATTTTAGCAAATGGCTGCAAAATAAAAAAGAGTGAAAAATTTAAGGGGGTCTGATTATTTTCCGTACCCACTGTATATATATTACATATTATATATATATATACAGTATATAATATATATATATATATATATAGATATATATATATATTTATATGTATATATACATTCCGAGCACAGATTATCCATAAAGCAGGTGTTAACTCCGGTGCAGTTTCCCTGGCATTATTTGAGCTGTATTTGTCCAGCATTCTGCGGGCAGAGCGGGGTTTGTTGTCTTTGCTTCACCTTTGGTCTGGTTTACTCTCCACTGTATGTTTTGTCTGGTTTGTTTTGATTGTTTGAATCAGTGTGAGGTCCCTTCAACAGCATCGAACACAGATATCACATTTTATTCCTGGCTCCTTCTCGACCTGTTTATTTTATTGAAATTGTAAGACTGTTAAGCAACACCGCATGTATAGCAATTCAGTCAAGCATGCACATAGACTAGCGTGGAGCTGTTTTTGGTGGGGATACAGTTTTGGTGTACAGCACTGATCTCTGGCGCCGGCTCCTGCATGCTGTAATGAGCTTTCAGAGTTGCTGATTGCAGATAAGCTTAAAAAAAAAACAGAGAGGCAAAGTTCATGTTCATGTTTCATGTTTTTTTTCTAACATGAAGACCAGATTCCCCAATCATTTATTATTATTTTTTTTTATTTTTCATTTGTATGTTAATTTAGTTGCACAACAACCATTTTAGTCTTGCAGAATTGTTGGTACACTACACATATTCTAGTTCTGCCATGCTTCGGATGGTTTGTGTTTATACAAACTATACATGTGCAAACGAATCGTAACCCAGACCACATTCAAGTGGACTCGCTAGTGTGCGTCCCTAGTGCAAGAGACTCTAAAGCGATGGTGTGTCTTCTCATGGCCTGTGGTCTTCTAATACACGCAGGTGTTTTTACAGCTAACTACAATACTTGCCAAGAATAGGCCCATGGGAACTCCTTTGCATGGCTTGCTGTGTTTTGCTTGAAAAGATTTGAACCTGCAGCCACAGGAATGCAGCCCTGCTGGTTAACGCTTCAGCAGCATCGAGGAGACAGTGAAGAAGAGATGGGAAAGGTGAAAAAAGGGAGAGTTAAAAACCCATGTCAAGTTGAAGAACAGCATGGCAATAGCTCTGTTTAGACAGAAGGGCAAAAAGGAAGAGAGACAGCGAGTTTGACTGATTGCATCTGCCCGCTTATTTTGCAGCGGTACATTGCTCACATTTCTAAACAGTAGATGCAGGCGCAGCACACAAGCGTGGACATGTTTGTGTGCTTCTGCTGTTAAAATGGAATTGCAGTTTTCTGATAATCCTCCTTAAGCCTAAACCACACAACTCGTACTGTATTTTTAGATTATTAGTCTTTCACTAGCTCTCTTTATCAAGTATGATATCAAGGATGAAATGTCTCTGAGGACACTGACATTTGTTCTGTGTAAACGAAACCATTACCAGACAGTATTCGTAAATTAGAATAAATTGTTTGAGTTTTTCATTGCCGATTATGAATGTCTTGAATTAATCCAATGATTATTATGTAATGGATTGTCCTTTGGATAATGGATTTTTTTCTTTTTTTTTTTTTCTTTGTGATAATAAACAGTTCTTTTACAGTATATATTAATGTTGATTTCTACATATTTTAATACTTTTTAACATTAAATGGTCTATATTTTGGTATTATATTTTGAATTAGTTAGCGCATGAACTATAAACTGATAGTAAAGGAATTTGTAGAAATATAGGAATCAACATTTTATTCGACAATCTGTACAATAAATTAAAAAAAGAAAGAAATCAAAAATATTTATGTTATATGTTAAAAATAATATATAAAACAATATACCAGTATATATTACATGTAATGAAAACTAAAGAAAGTAAGATAATGTAAGTTAAAATAAGATGTTCATCCTTTGTTTGTGTGTGTTATATTTTTATTGTGTAGGTGTGTGTGTGGTTGTGTCGGTGGGTAGGCGTTGTATGCTAATTTTTCATACACTAAATAAAGAAATCTGGATAAGGATAAAGATAAATTAAATACGTAACAAATATAGTAGATATTATTAGATATAATATAATATATATGTATATGTGTGTGTATGTAGCGCTGTCAAACTATTAATTGTGGATTAATCGATCAAATATTTAATATTTTTAATATAACCGTATAGTGTGTGTACTGTGTATATTTATATGTATATATTTAAGCATTATATGTATATATGTAAGGAAAAATTGTTATGTCTATACCATTTAAAATATTTATAGGAATACAATTATATGGAAAATACAATATATAGGAAATACATGGAGATATTTCAAAATATATCGGTAATTTGGAGGTATTATTATTATACATATACATATCAAGCCAGTCTAGCCACATATATATGGCAAAGCAAAAACTTTTATTTGGATTCATAATCGTGAGAATCAGTATAAACAGATGTCATTTTGTGATAGACCGAATAGTAGTTCCCTTTCAGTCGGTCACTCTGGATGTCATGTCGGATGACCGCCGAATTGGGATCTCGCTTAGAGGGACAAATCTACTTCGAGTGACACTCTAACGAGCCAAGCATATGGAGCGGTCATTGCATCCAGCTGCTGTCTGTATTTTTTCCACAGCCGTGCGTATAAGTTAGGCAGAAGGTGCAAGCGCAGATAGCTTTTCGCTTCGGAGCCGAGCGATCACATCGTTCTGCTCCTGAGTACTCTACTGAGAGAAAAGACTGAACAAGTTCAGCTTGCTCTTGGAGAGCTCTTCGTGTTGGTGGTACGGCGCTTCAGTGGTGGTGGTTTTCCCATGTCGAGTGGGTTGCACACATGAGGCTGCACTATCCCCTGTTTGTGTTGCAGATGATCATATCCCCTGTGTGCCTCAGCACGCTAAAAAAGCTTTTTCCCCTAAAAGAGCAATTTAGGGTGCGTCTTTTTAAAGACGACGTTACATGGCATTCTTGACGTTATGTCTTTGTAAAGACGATGTAGGTCTTGCAATAGACAACGTATCACCCGGGCGTTCTGGATGCGGGCGTTACCTGGCGCTGGGTGATGGTCAAGATCGCTGCCTCACGTGCCTGGGAATTTAGCACGCTGTGGTGGCATTTGTGGATGAGTCATGTTCCCATTGCAGGAAGATGACCATCTCGGAGTTGCGGACCAGACTCCGTTACCTGGAAGGGGGCGAAGTGCCCGTGCCACTGCCAAGATCTGGGGTTCCCTCTGGTGGCAGACGGGGGCGTCCTTTTTGGGGGGCGGATGGGTCTTACGGTCACGTGAGGACATTCCCTATAGAGAGAAAAGGGCATAAAGGATGCCCAAGCCCGCCGGCACTTCGAAAACAGCGGAGCTCTCAAAAAGAGCAGACTGGACCCTCCCAGGGGGTACCACCTGTTTCTTCAGAGGCTCCCCCCGACAATCGGATGTCGATTGCAGCATCGGAGAGTGAGCCAGAGCCTTCTGGAGAGGAAGATTCGGCTGCGCTGCTCTACTCCGGGACCGTAGCAATGCCTGGATCGGATCCAGAAATAATGGCTATGCTTTCCGGGCCGTCTGTAGGGGAGGGATCGAGTGAAGACTTTCACGAGTCCGAGCCCTCAGGTGCCGATTGTTCTTGAGCCAGTGCCAGCGAGACGCGGGGACGATGGCGCACGCGCACACCGAGGAGGCGCGCGTCAACAGCGCGGACAGCGGGGACGCTGGCGAGCGAGGGGAGCGCGCAGGGCGCCCCGGGCGGCCCGCGGGCGGCGCGCGACAGGACCGTAGGCTGAGAGGAGAGCTTTTCCCGGAGGTGCATGAGGAGCTCAAAAGGTCGTGGACGGCACCTTTTTACTGCGGGAAAAGACATGACTTGCTGGAAAAAACATCCTCCTCCCTCACCACCCTCGATGGTGGGGCAGCCAGGGGGTTACAAGGGTCCCCCGGTGGAGCGGTCGGTTGCGATGCAGTTGTCCTAATACCGCCTCCAACCGGCAGGGAGAACCGTGCTTCCCCTCCCGGGTCTGTAGGTACTCGAATGGCCAGCGATGCCTATACGACCTGTAGAGAAGCTGCCTCCACCTTACACGCTACAGCGTGATTGCAAGTGCACCAGGCCAAGGCACGGAGGGACTTGCACGAGGGTGGTCACGAACCCGGTGGAGAACTTGCTCAGCTGTTCTCCGCTGACCAAAGCAGACTGAGGTTATCAGGTACATCCTGCCGGCGTGCAGCTTGCTGCCGTCGCCGAGGGCGGCCCCCCCCGCCACTGCCAAACAAGAGCAGAGCTCCTGCGGCCTCCAGCAAAGCTGTGACGTGGAGCCGGTCGCAGGGCAGCCGCACCCGCCCGTCCAGGCCCCCGCCAAACATGGTGGCAAGCGAAAGAGCTAGAGGCCCTGAGACGGGCAACCCACGGAGCAGGAGCGTGATATTAGGGATGGTAAGCACACCACACTCCCCGCGTCCAAGAGGTAGGGTTCGGGCGGAGAATCTTTTTTTCCACCAAGACCTCTCGTGCGGGGTACCAAATTATCGAAAAGAGCATTCCTATATTTTCTGGGCCCCAGAGGGGACGGGCGGGTTGGGACGATCTAATGGTATCACACTCCCCTCCTCATCTAGCAGTGAGCACGCAGTGGGCGGATCGGCGCAGGACGAGCCAACAGCGACTAACCCCACGAACCTCGTCGACGCAGGTCAGTGGTGCACACACAGATCCAGCACTCGGAACGGCTACGAAGACGCCGCGGCCGCGGTCCCTGACGTTTTTCCACGCTGCACCAACGCGGGTCCGCCGGTAGTTCCGTTTGATGCCAACTAGCCGGTGTCTGCGGCGATGGCTTGAAGCTACCAGCCCGTCTCATGGCTCCTTCGAACCGCTGTGCTCGGCTAGGCGAGATTCAGCTCGCCCCGGGCGTCGTCACCCCCCAAGTCAGTGGCCACTACGCTTCAAAATAAGAAGGCGGCCGTGGTACTGTCTGCGGGCGGGAGGTCGCCGTCCTATAGGGACAGGATGCATAGAAGCCGTCCCTCAGCGATATAAAGCGGGGTTTTTTACAGGCTCCTACTTCCAGTTGTACCACAGAAAGGCACGATGGTTAACGACCAACATCTTGGACCTGGCGTGTCGCTGAAACGGGTCCTTCACTGGTTACTGTTCAAGATGTTGACGCAGGAATGCATCTAAGGGTGCATCCGTCCCCGAGATTGGTTCGCAGCGATCGACCTGAAGGACGAGTACTTCATGTGTCGACCCTTCCGCACCACAGACCATTGCTGTGGTTCGCGTCCGAAGGACGAGCATATCAGTACGAGGTCCTGCCCTCCGGGCTGTCCCTGTTGCCCCATGTCTTCACGTAAGTTGCGGAGGTACCCCTTGTTCCCTTGAGAGAACAGAGCATTCGCATTCTCAACTACCTCGAGGAAGCAGTCTCAGGATCAGTGTGCGAACACAGGGATTTGGTGCTCACACATCTCAGCCTGTTGGGCCTTTGGGTCAACTGGGAAAAGAGCAAACTTTCCCCGATGCAGAGGATCTCTTTTCCCTGTATGGAGGGGACTCGGTAAGAGCAGGATGGCGGTCCCACTGAAACAGTTCAGAGGCTCCTGAGGCATATGGCATCCGCAGCCGCTGTCAAGCCGCTCGGGTTGCTTCATATGAGACCGCATCATGAACAGCAATGGCTCCATGGCCGAGTCCTGAGGTGGGTGTGGCAACGTGGCACTTTTCGGGTCCAAGTTACACCGGCCTGCCGACAAACCTTCACCTCGTGGTCAGACCTTGCGTTCCTCCGGGCAGAAGTGCGCTGAGCAGGTCTCTAGGCATTCTGTGGTTTGCACGGATGCATCAACCACCGGCTGGGGGGCCACGTACAACGGCTTGCAGTGTCAGGGGTTTGGACGAGGCCCCAAACTACACTGGAGCCCGAGTTGTTGCAGTGCACCTTGCCCGGGGCCGTTCCAAAAGCGCTTACGAGGGACAAAGCATGTATAGTACGAGACGGACAACAGCAGCGACGGGCGATACATCAAGCGACAAGGTGGTCTGCGCTCCCGTCGCATGTCTCAACTCGCCCGCCATCTCCTCCTCTGGAGCCAGAAGCATCTGTGGTCGCTTCGTGTTGTTCACATTCCTGGGCTGCTCAACAGGGCAGCCGATGAGCTGTCCCGAGCTGCGCTCCTGGGAGAATAGCGACTGCATCCCCAGACGGTTCAGCTGGTTTGGGGACGTTTTCGGAGCCGCTCAGGTAGACCTGTTTTGCTTCTCCAGAAACCTCTCACTGTCAGTTGTTCTTCGCCCTGACCGACGGTACACTCGGCACGGACGCTCTGGCACATAGCTGGCCGCGTGGCCTTCGCAAGTATGCATTTCCCCCGGTGAGCCTTCTGGCACAGTTCCTGTGCAAGGTCAGGGAGGACGAGGAGCACCCGGTCCTGCTGGTGGCACCCTATTGGCCTTCCCGGACCTGGGTCCCGGAACTAATGCTCCTCGCGACAGCTCCTCCCTGGCAGATTCCTCTGAGGAAGGTTTTACTGACTCAGAGACGGGGCACCCTTGGCACCCGCGTCCAGACCTCTGGAAGCTTCATGTCCGGAAAGTCCCTGGACAGGACGCAGAGGTTCTGAGGGGCCTACCCCAAGAGGTAGTTGACACAATCACTTCAGAGGCGACGACGCCCCGCTGAAGTGGAACCTGTTCGTGTGAGTGGGGTACTTCTCGTCCGAGGAAGACCCCGAAGATGTCGAAATCCGACGCCGGTCGTGGACGGATCCGAGAGTTGTGCTGTCCTTTGCAGGGAGGAGAGGGTTGGAGGCGAAGGCTGTATCCTCCCCCTAGTTTTTTTTTTGAGTTTGTTGCGCAAGCGTGCTACCACAACCCGTAGAAGGTAGGTCGTTGGGGAAGCATGACTTGGTTGTCAGGTTCCTTAAGGGGGCGGGAAGTTTAAATCCTCCACGGCCGCCCTCTATATCCTCTTGGGACCTGACTCTGGTGCTCTCGGCACTACAGCAGGGCCCATTTGAGTCTTTTTTGCAGGCGGTTGAGCTGAAGTTCCTTTCAATGAAGACTTTGCTCCTGCGAGCATTGGCCTCCATCAAGAGAGTAGGGGACCTGCACGCATTTTCGGTCAACGATTTGTGCCTAGAGTTCGGGCCGGCTACGTGCCCAAGGTTCCTGCTTCTCCCTTCAGGGATCAGGTGGTGAAACCTCCAAGCGCTGGCCTCGGAGGAGGCAGACCCAGCCCTAACTTTTGCTCTGTCCCGTCCGAGCGTTAAGGTGCTACGTAGACCGGACGCAAAACTTCAGGACCGCCTTCAGACAGCGTGCTTGTCGAGTAACAGGAAGGCGCGAAGGGGAATGCCGTCTCTAAGCAGAGGATGGCCTACTGGATAGTGGATGCCATCACCCTGGCTTATCAGGCACAGGGTGTGCCCTGCCCGCTCAGGTTGCGAGCTCACTCAACTAGAGGTGTTGCATCCTCCTGGGCGCTGGCTCGTGGCGCCTCGCTGACATATATCTGTAGGGCTGCGGGCTGGGCGTCCTCTAACACATTCGCTAGATTCTATAGCTTCGTGTGGAGCCGGTATCCTACTGTGTTCTCACCTCAAACGAGTAGAAGCACTGAGAGGCCCCGGCTTCGGGTCGGCTTGCAAACACCACTCCAGAGAGTCCATATAGTAGACCCTGTTGATTTCCTCCGTCCCCTCGGCAGCCAGACGTGGCGGAGCGTCCGGCGCCAGGCCTTCAGTCGCTGAATCCTCGAGAACCGGTAGAAGGCTGGGTTCCATATGTAAGACCTAAGTGGATCCCATATGTGTAATGTCCACGGTATAGCCTTGAGCCCGTGTTTCCCAGGCAGACTTCTGCCATTCCAAGAGGGTTCAATCACCTCCATTCTTCCATCTGCACCTAAGGGATGTCCATATGTGTACTGCTTCCGAAACCTCCTTCGGGAAGGTTCAAGCTTCCGTAACGTCCTTGTTCCAAGTAGAACGGGTACGTTTCCCATTGTTATCCAGTCTTACTCAGTGGGTATTGCCATAGTAGCAGTAGCTGGTCCTCGTGTGCAGGCCCTGGCCTACGCCAAAAAAAGGGGCGTAGATGGCTTCCACAGGACACTGGAAGGGGAGGTAGCTGTGGCCTTTTGGTAGAATCCCAATTCGTCGGTCACTGACGTGACATCGAGAGTGACCGACAGAAAGGGAACGTCTCGGTTACGTATGTAACCCTCGTTCCCTGATGGAGGGAACGGAGACGTCACGTCCCGTCGACACGGTTGCTGTACCACCGCTGAGCGTTCGGGTCGCCGGCTCGGCTCCTCAGCGAAAACCTGAATATGCGCTGCACCTGCTGCCTACTTATACTCACGCTGTGATCAGCAGCAGCTGGATGCAATAATCGCATGCCAATGTGCATTGGCTCATTTAGTTTACACTCGAAGTAGATTGGTCCCTCTAAGCGAGATCCCAATTCGTCGGTCACCGACGTCACGTTCCCCCTTAGGAAACAGGAGGGGTACATAGTAACGAGGACTTCTATTGAACTTCAGTTGCTTTCAGCTGAAACTTTTCCTTTTTATATATTTCTAAATAGTATTAATTTGAGTACTTAGGCTTGTCGTATCAGAGAAACATCAATGTAGCAGCATATTGCGCAAACAGTAAAGAATTCAATCGGTGTCATTAAGATTTTTTGTTTTGTTTTGTTTGTTTTGGCAGATATAAAACTGATGTTGGTGGAGCAGCAGTTATGTTATACCTTATAATTCCCTTCTGAATCCAAACACATTCAGACTGTGGACTTCATGAACTTTGACCTAACAGTTCAAATTTGTCTAATGACTTACTCATGTTTCCTCATCGATATCATAATTACACTAATTGAAGCCAACATCTTCTTATTTCCTGTATCTGGATATACAGTGTCTCCTCAGACCGTTTTGCAGTCCATCCAGTGATGTCATCTGCCGGTGACGCACTTGAAGGTGGAATCGGTGGGACACAGATAATTAGTGTTTTAGCTTGGATTACTCAGTGTTCATTAGGCAGGACATGTTCAGTTGCTGGCCTGCAATATGATTAAGTGTTAGTGAGACGTTTATCACTGAAGCTAATTGTCCCCTTTTCGCCAGGGTCAGTCTTCAGTCTCTGTGTGCTTGCAGACAGGTGAAGATGTTTGGAGGTGTCGTGAAGATTCATGTTGCCAGAAGTGAATGTGCATAAATTGCGTCAAAACCCCATTGGCTGTACACTTAAGACGACCTTGCCATCGGAGGTCGGCAATCAGCTGTGCGCACAAATCAAACAAGAGATGTCCACATAGCCAGCCAAGAACAAGCTAATGTTTCACTCTAATTAGAACTTATGGAAATATGATATTGGACTCTTGTCTGGACACAACTCATCTCTCGGTGAAGTTGAGCTTTAAAAGCGTCCTGGAAGGATTACTGTAAGACCTTTGTCAGCGGTGGCACTTTGAGAAGCACAGTTACATTCTATTCATATCACTTGTGAAACTTTAAATAGCATCCCAAACCAACATTATGGGATGTCCAGCTGACATCAAAAGCATCAGCCACTTATTTCTTGTAATTGCGACTTTACTGTATGCTTCACAATTTGTTGTCATGCCAGTCTAAGGGTTTTCAAACTGGGATCCAGCAAGGCGCTTTGAAATATTCAGAGTAAAATTGTTGGTACAGCTTTAAGAATAGGACAAATGTCACTCCGTTGCTTATTAGCATGACTCACTGATAACATTTTTCGGTATAGGAATCAGAATCAGAAAGAGCTTTATTGCCAAGTATGTTTGCACATACAAGGAATTTGTTATAGTGTCACAAGCTTCCAGTACACGGAGACAACAACAACACACAGATAATAAAAACGAGATGTGAATAAAATACACATGCATAAATATAAACCACAAAAAAAGAATAAATTGTATGTACAGGTGTGGTATAGATGGAATAGGAATAGAATAAAATAAAATAAGTTGTTGGGATGTACTAGGGTTTAGGGTGTTTGGGTGGAATTTTATAAAGGTTAGCACATACTGTTTTTACTTAAATTGCACCACATGGCGAGACCAATTAACTTGGTCATGAGGGGCGATGCCTGGGGCAAGCCCTGATCTTGGCTGGCCTGTCTTGGATTCCGTTGCTTGTTAATGCCGACCCAGATGGACCCGTCAAATCGTTTAAAACATACGATGGCCCCGGGCATGTTATTTATCCAGAGTGATTTTCTGAGCCATTTTTCTCACTCTGGATGTATACATTTCTTGGAGGGTAGGCAAGGGGGCACCAATAATCCTTTCAGCAGACCGAACCGTTCTCTGTAGTCTTCTGATGTCTGATTTTGAAGCTGAACCAAACCAGACAGTTATTGACGTGCACAGGACAGACTCAATGACGGCAGAATAGAACTGTTTCAGCAGCGCTCAGCAGCCCGCCACCAGCCGTTGAATTTCTCCTCAGCTGGCGACAGGATTACCCATAGTACAACCTGCTAGGGCTTTTTAACAGTGGACTGTCAATGTGGGAGGTCCCAATTCAGGGTCCGTGAGAGCGGTGGTGCCCAGGAACCTGAATTGGACTCCACTGTCGTACAGGCATCCATGATGTTGGTGGAGGGGGGGATGCAGGGAAGGGTCTCCCTGAAGATCCACGCTCATCTCCACAGTTTGAGGGACGGTTGACAGCCCAAGTGTAAGACGCACAGACAGCCAGCTACTGTAACATACGCCTGTAAGCAGACTCAGTCTCATCATTGATGAGACCGGATGACGGTCGATGTCATCGGGAATTACTCAGTGAGCTTGACCAGAGGGGATATTTGAGGTGCAGTCGTGGTGTAGCCGAGGGGAGAGGCAGTGGGGAAGAGGCAGGCAGACAAACTGAGTCCGGTGCAAGTGCTGTGGTGCGGCTCGTGGATGGGAAATTACAGTTCATAAGATGTTTGGCCGATATGTCAGGTAACAGAAAGTGTGTGATCACATGACAGATAGCGTAGGGACAGAGAGCAGGGTTTAGTTTGGTCTGGAGCGAGTGGGATAATGGTGTGAAAGGGAGCTGAAGTCCACAAAAAGGATCCTCACATAAGTCCCTGGTCTATCTAGATGTTGCAGAACATAATGCAGTCCCATATTGACTGCATCATCAACGGACCTGTTTGCTCGGTAAGCAAACTGCAGGGGGTCTAGTAAGGGTCCAGTCCTGTCATTCTATTAGATTATACAACAGCACATCCCTAATCCTACCCAACTCTAAATTAAAACCTTACTAAATGTACAGTAAGCAGAAACAAGACCGCGAGTCTTATGAGCGCAAACATCATGTTAATGGTTTGTTTAATGCGCACAAATTGGACCATTAAAGACAGTGACCAAATAAAAAAAAACTTGTACCGTTTTATTGTTTACTAGCAATTGATTTTAAATCATAAGATTGATCATTTGTTTTATTCTATCGACAGCTATAGTATGTCAGTGTAGTAAAAATGATGAAAACACGCATATTTTTCAGATTATTGAAAACATATATTTTTACTATTTTTATATATTTTAACTATAACTAGAACCAGGTAAAAATATTAAAGGAAAAACTTATTTCAGCAAGGCAACACTTCTAATTTTCATATAACTTGATGTACTCAAATGAATCAATTAACTTATATAGGCATATTTAAAAAAAGACAAAACAGAAGAAAATTACTAAAACTTTAACCAAAGTTAAAATGGAAACAGAAAATATAAATTTGTACATATTTTCATCATCAGTACTCACGCCTTCAGTGTCACATTATCCTTTCCGGACCCTTCTCAAGATGATGATTGATGCCTCAGGAAACAGTTATTATTATCACATAATACGATTATCTTATGAATGTACATTCCAAAAGAACAGCTTTTATGCAACACGAATTTTTTTTTTTTGGCCCTTACTGTCATGTGATGGATTCCTTGCAAATAAAATAAAATATGTGTGCACACAGTTTCTAGCTGGGATAAGCTGTACTGGCCATGCTGTAGTCAAACATCACAAGTAAAAAAAATATATATATACATATATTACAATATACTGTACAAATTAACAGTTTAGCTGCCGACTATCTGTTAGTTTCTGGTTACCAGATCCCATCTCTATACACAGATGTTCAGTGATTTCCCATAGCACAGCAGCCCTGAGAGAGAACTGATTAGAGTCAGCTGGTTTGGAAACTTGTCCTTTTAATATTCTTCTTTTATGATGCCAGATACCATAGTGCTGTTGAATGGGTCAGTTTGAGCCAAGAGGAAGTTGTTCATTGAGATATCAGAGAGATGACTTTTACCCTTTATGATTGTGCAGCCACCTATAAGTCATATAGTCATTGACTAACCTCTTTTTTTTCTTAGTGTTGCCCATTGTTTTGAAGCAAGAGTTTTCAAAGAGAAAAGGGAAGCTGGTTGAAATTAAGTCCCTGAAGTGGTTTTTGTTTACACTGCTGGCCATTTCCTGTTCCTGTGTTGTGTCCTGTTCACCTTTTTACTCTAGTCAGTGTTGTTGTTATTATCCGAGGTGCATGGGACGCTAAAATCTGTTTTGACTAATTTGTTCCTGTTGGCAGGAGTGGATCAGTCAGTAAGCAGCGTATCCTTAATTAGTACTTTGGTTGTTTTGCGATGGAAACGCCTGAGAAGAGAAGAGAAGTCTTTGTGAAACAATCCACTTGCATTACACTGACATTTCCTTTGGCCCAAAGGTATTGATTAAAGGTGAAGTGTGTAATTAGTTTGACGTTTAATGTGCAGAGACAACTGTAAGTAAGCCACCCGTAGGCCAAGTGCACTCTACCAGGCACATTAAAAGACCTAGTTTCTCGTTTTCTGTCGTGTTAATCTGCCCTTTAGCTAATTGCAGACTAGGTGCTTCAATTACAATCATTCTCCTGCCCGACTGAACCTACAATTATGAAATTCACTCTCCTGTAAAATGTGGCACATATTAATTGTACAGTTCATTCATGATGTGTCATGAGGAGAAACTTACAGTCAGTTTTTACTAATTTGCATTTGATGACTAGTTGGTCTTAATCGGTTTGTGATTTGCTGCAGTGTGTTTAACAAGTGTGCATACTAAAAGTGAGCACGTTTTGACAGAAACGATTCATTATTGTGAATGACAAATTACAAAAATGTAAACATTGGTAACACTTTAGAATAGGGAACTCATATTCACTATTAATTAAGAGTTTTCCCTAAATAAACTTCTAATTTGCTGCTTATTAATATTGAGTAAGGTAGTATAAGTTAAGTCTTAGGTATGGGTAGGAATTTACGGGATCTAAATATGGTTCATTGCAGATAAGGCGATTAATAGCCCTTATAAGTACTAATAAGCAGTCAATATGCTAGTAATATGCATGTCAATAAGCAGCTAGTTAATAGTGAGAACTGTTCCTTTAAATCAGGGGTGGGCAAACTTGGCCCTTCCAGGTCACTTTCCTTCAGAGTTTAGCTCCAACTCTAATCAAACTCACTGAAACAGATCATTATTGTCTTCAAGACTACTAGAAAGCTACAGGCAGGTGAGTTTTATCAGGGTTGGATCAAATCTCTGCAGGAAAGTGGCCTGGAAAGGGCCAAGTTTGCCCATCACTGATTTAAATAAAGTGTTACTAAAACATTTTCTTCAACTGAAATTAAAATGGAAATACTGAAGGCTACATTGAAGCAACATTAAAATACATAATCAAAATATTAAACTAATCTAAAATAAACTAAAAAGTATCTTTAATTAATTTTGCTTGTAGTTTTTAATACACAGTATGTTGTTTAAAAAATCAACAACATTGCAATAGTAAACATATAACCATGGCAGCTTTGGTGTAAAATACTAAAAACAAAATAAAAAGTAAATATACCTAAAAACTAAAACCAGGGTGAGTTTAGGACATAATGTTGTGATATATATGGTTATAAATTTTTATTATTATGCCTTAATCTAGAATTAATTTTATTTTTGTGATTTGAACTATAAATAAACTAAATAAGTTAGTAATTTTTGTTCGTTTTTTCATTTTATTACTTGGTTATATTTATATTTTTCCATTTTCGGTTAGGTTCGTGAGTAGGGTTATGGGTTATAGATTATTTTCTTTCAGCTTATTTATTTTATTTAGTTATTGTAGTTTCTAAGTTTTATTACCGATTAATAACCCTGCTAGAACAAACTCAAACCCCACAACCAAAATCTTAATTAGGTTAAAACAGTCATACAAATTGAAAACTCGTGGGAAGTAAGTTAAATCAAAAGAACAGTGAAGCAAATAGGGGAATTATATTTTGTTTTTTTGCGAGTCAAAAATTCAAACACCGGACCAAAATCGGATGATAGTCATTTTGCACATCGTGGATAGACTAGTACTAGTTGAAGACTTAAAACATGACAGAGTGAGATGTCTAAGTAGTGTGCTCTAGGTGTATGGTTGAGTTCCCAAAAAGTGTAAACACTGTGAATCTGTGATGCTTTCAAATCATTGCTCTTGTCCGAATAGTGAAAGAGGAAAGGGGTGTCTTGGAAAACAATCTTTTTGCAATTCCGTTTGGTGCCACAAGTGGTGCAAAAAATGCACACTTCATATGAGAGCAGCACTGATAAAGCCATTGGAATTTGAAAAGCAAAAAAATTTTAGCATTTCACACTAGTGCCTCCAGTGATCATCCAAATGTTGTCTAGTAACTTCATTGTCAAGGTTTTGAACCTCTTGAGGTTCCCTCTATCTCATATATCACTCTCACTAAACTCACAGACAGGCAGACAGAACTTTGACCTGAACACGTCATCTTACTCACATGCAACTCGCACTGTGTGTGTGTGTGTGTGTGTGTGTGTACCTGTATTCATCACGTTATGGGGACCAAATGTCCCCACAAGCATGGGTCGCGGAAGCGGGGGTTACTTTTGATGTCTGGTAAAAACATGATAGGCAACAAAAATACATAAGCTATAGGCTCAAGTTGCACTATTATGTTTAAGATCGCATCTCGAGTTAAAAACACACCATCTTATTCCTAAATGACGACTTTACTATGTCTATTAAACCTTTGAAATATGACAAGTCAGTCACATATCGGATCTGAATATTTAAAGGCTGCTTCGCTCCAGACGCGATCCAGAGAGAGCGGCTCTCATCTGTAACTTTTATGTTGAAACACTTCACAACAGAGGCTAAATCATTTCTGTGTTGCAAACATTAAATAATAACGAAAGTATTGGGATAAAAGTTTATAGTCTGTATATGGACTCTGATGTTGCGGCAGCCACTATCAAAATGAGTAAATGATGTTTGAAAGTAATGTTACGCTTCAAATATAGATTGTAGGCCTATATGTTAAATTATGCCAGTAGGTGGGGACCAGTGACTGTTAAAATGTATTTGAAGTCTGAATCATTCATTCAAGAGATTCATTCAAAAACACTTACGAAATAATCGTAATAAATATTTTTTAAATGACCTCATTTAAAACATTTTAGACCATTTATAAATAACTCTTTATTACAGTAAATAAAAATGTTGTCAAACTCAGTAAATTAGCCACTATTTTTTTTTTTTTTAAGTTTTTTTGTTTTGGTATCTAATGTTTTATTTTCAGAACCTGCGAGAACCGGGAATCTATATTACAAAAATCATATCCAAATCATAGCTTAAACATTTATAATTATTTATATATTATATGCTATTATATCCTTAATTGCTATAATATAATTACAGTAGGAAGTAGGAAACAACGGCGCTTTCGAAACTGCATTTTTGAAACTTTCTTTGATAAACTGCAGTTTTAAGAAAATACTTAGCAATGGTGTTGACTGATACATTTCCACATCGTTTCTATTTAGCAAATTAAAACACCAGATTAACATGTAAACAATGTTAAAAGCGTAATTTTCACTATAGGAGGTTGTTAAAGGGGTGGTTGATTGCGATTTCACTTTTTTAACGTTAGTTAGTGTGTAATGTTGCTGTTCGAGCATAAAAAATATCTGCAAAGTTACAAATTGAAAGTCAATCAAACGTAGATATCATCTTAAAAAAATTTGGTCACTTTAATGCCTCAAAAATGGCTGGTAGGGACTACAACAAGTTACTTCCCGGGTTTGTGACGTAACAAACCCAGATAAACCTCGCCCTCGGGAAAAGGCATCAAAGGGGGCGAGATCATGCTGCGCTGCTTTAGAGAAGAGGAAGAGAAAACTAGAGGTGGACGTAAAAATCTATTCATATATGAATCGCGATTCTGTCTTCTAACAATTCTAATGGATTCACAAGTTTCAAAATCAATGTTCTAATGCCGCGGTTCTTAATCCTGTTCCTCGCGTTGCCCTGCTTTGCACATGCTCTGCATCTCTCTCTCTCGCTCTCTCTCCTCTCTCTCACACTCTCTCATTCAGCTCAGCCCAACAATGGATTTAAGAACCCGCGCACCGTAGAGGCGGTTTAGCCAATCACAACACACTGGGCTACCTAACCAATCAGAGCCCATCGCCTATTTCTGAGGGCAGGGCTTCATAAAAGCAGGAAATGATCAGCGCGTTTCTTAGAGAAGGGACAGAGAGGTGTGGAATAAAGGAAAATTATGTGAAAAATAATGTTTTTTTTTTTAAACTAAGCATTAACACATGTTAGACTGCACCCCATAAACACAATCAAGCCTAGAAAAAATCCAGTGAACCACCCCTTTAACTTCACAGTTTTTGGAAGTGAAAAAGAACAATTCTTCTTATAATTTACAGTTAAAAACTGTAAATTGACATTCCCAGAATTCCCTGTGTGACACATATGGGCCATATGTGTGGACAGTGATCTAGTGGATGAGCTACTGACAATGAGCAAATTAAAGAACACAGACACAGCCAGATCATAATCACCAGGGCTGTGTTTCTTAAAAGCTAAGTTGATCATAGACACCATTTGTGGCAATGGGTCTACGATCTACTTAGGCTTATGATGCTTTTGGGAAACACATCCCAGGGCCGTCGTTAGCGGGGAGTGGTGCCGATTCTCCAGGGAAATCACTAGGGCCCACAGATGCACCTTGCAGCCCAACTCAATCTTAGAGCAGTACAAATTAATGTAGGGTCTCAAACAAGCAGAGCTGATGATAATCATCATGCATATGCTATAAGGTCAACCTTGTTAACACATCTGGACCTTAATGGTTTTTCATTTAAATAACTGTTGTTTCTTCCTATATATATATACAGTTATACATAATAGGGTTTATCTTATGTTGTTAAATGAATGTTCATTGCATTATTTTAGTGTCACGTGTAATAACATAATGGTGTTTTGTGTTCAAGAAAAAAATGTATAAATCGTGGGCATGATTTATGAATTTGTTCCCTCGATTTACTAGATCGTGCGCACATCATAATTCGTTCCCTCGTTTTAAGTACAGGTGCATCTCAATCAATTAGAATGTCGTGGAAAAGTTCATTTATTTCAGTAATTCAACTCAAATTGTGAAACTCATGTATTAAATAATTTCAGTGCACACAGACTGAAGTAGTTTTTAGTCTTTGGTTCTTTTAATTGTGATATTTTGGCTCACATTTAACAAAACCCCCCCAATTCACTATCTCAACAAATCAGAATACTGGTGACATCCAATCAGCTATCACTCAAAACACCTGCCAAGGTTCCTGAGCCTTTCAAATTGTCTCTCAGTTTGGTTTACTAGCACACAAATCATGGGAAGAACGGCTGATCTGACAGTTTAGAAGACAAATCATTGACATAACCCTTCACAAGGAGGGTAAGCCACAGACATTTATTGCCAAAGAAGCTGGCTGTTCACATTGTGCTGTATCCAAGCATGTTAACAGATATTTGAGTGGAAGGAAAAGGTGTGGAAGAAAAAGTTGCACAACCAACTGAGAGAACCGCAGTTTTATGAGGATTGTCAAGCAAAATCGATCAAGAATTTGAGTGAACTTCACAATGAATGGACTGAGGCTGGGGTCAATGCATCAAGAGCAACCACACACAGACGTGTCAAGGAATTTGGCTAACGTTGTCGTATTCCTCTTGCAATCCACTCCTGAACCAAGAAATTTGAGCACTTCATGCTTCCTTTTGCTGACCAACTTTTTGAAGATGCTGATTTCATGTTCCAACAGGATTTGGCACCTGCCCAAACTGCCAAAAGCACCAAAAGTTGGTTAATGACCATGGTGTTGGTGTGCTTGATTGGCCTGCAAACTCGCTTGACCTGAACCCCATAGAGAATCTATCGGGTATTGTCAAGAGGAAAATGAGAAAAAAAATGCAGATGAGCTGAAGTCCACTGTCAAAGAAACGTCTCGTTTACTCGTGTACCCCTATCCTGAAGAGGGACGGAGACGTTCGCGTCAGTTCGTGACTGAGAAATGGGATCATCGCCCGAGAGCCCAGCACCTCGCTGGTACACTAACAAGCCAATGACAGTTGGCGTCGCACCATCAGGTTTCGCCGAGATCCGAGACTAAGCGCCCCGGGCCATACATTGGTGTAGCAAGCCAATGTGGCGACGGAATTTAACGTCTCCCGTTCCTCTTCAGGGAACGGGTTACACAATTAACGATACGTTCCTTTCATCAGTCACGTTCTACTTTAACTCAAGCGGACTGTCGATGGGATCCGTATGGAAACGCCACATTCTGACCCCTCCCGTGCCCTTCGGAAGCCGCAATTCCCCCCCCCCACAAACCACTGGCGGAGATCTGACAGCGCTAGCGAGAGGTGTCCGCCACGCTGTTCCCATACCAGTGTACATTGACTACAACTGGTAAAGCGGACCCCGTTGGGGAATCCGCCGCTACGGAGCCACATCCTGCCGCCTAGGAGGTATCATGTGGATAGCACATCTGGACTGGCCCAGTGCGTGCTTACATAGGGAATTCCCTCGGTTGACTAACCCCTGGGTAAGACGACTACACACAAGATGTCAGAGAACAACTGCCAGTGACATACACAGCTTACCGTGAGGGGAGCCGTCACCGTGGAAGAGTACACATTGGGACACCCTAAAGGGGAAAGTCACTACACACACGGGCACCTGCCCAGAACAAGGCTGACCGTGGGGCATCACACCGATTGCTGAGCCTGGCTATCTGGCGCTCTGCCACGCCGACACGCCGAGGGTGCGGTGGAACTCCAGCAGTGTTCGCCATTGGGAACGAACTGAGAAGCAGAGAAAGCGCACGTATCCGGTCCTAGTAGGGTAATTGGCGCAGCAATCTTGATTGACACCGAGCGGGTCCGGTGTTACTGCCTAATTGAGGCGAGTACACGAGAGGACACGGTCTCTACACGGAGATTATAGAATCTCACAAACATGTTAGGTGTCGTCCAGCCGGCAGCTCTACAGATGTCTGTTATCGAGGTGCCCCGCGCCAGTGCCCAAGAAGATGCCACTGCTCTCGTAGAGTGAGTTCTCACTCCGAGGGGGCAAGGTAACCTTTGGGCCTGGTAAGCTAAGACTATAGCCTCCACTAACAAGTGGGCAAGTCTTTGTTTGGAGACAAAGGAGACCCTTCTGCTGTCCTCCGAAGCAGACAAAAAGCTGGTCTGAGGTCCTGAAGCTCCGCGTACAGTCCACGTAAATGCGCAGAGCGTGAACGGGACAGAGCAGAGCGATGGCTGGTTCTGCCTCCTCCCGGGGCAGCGCTTGTAAGTTCACCACCTGATCCCTAAAAGGGGTGGTGGCAACTTTGGGCACATATCCAGGCCGGGTTCTCAGGACAACGTGAGAGTAGGCCGGCCCGAATTCCAGGCACGTATCATCAACCGAAAATGCCTGCAGGTCCCCTACCCTCTTGACCGAAGCCAATGTGGTGAGGAGCACTGTCTTCAACGACAGAACTTAAGCTCTACTGACTGCAGAGGCTCGAAGGGCTCTTCCTTCAAGGCCGCCAGGACCGAGGGGTGATCCCAAGAGGGTAACAGGTGAGGGGGCGGAGGATTTAACCTCCTTGCCCCTCTGAGAAACCTGATGAACAAGTCGTGCTTCCCCAGAGACTTACAGTCTACTGCCTCGTGATGCGCGGCAATAGCGGCAACATACACTTTAAGGGTGTGGAGGGAGACAGCCTTCGCTCCAAACCATCCTGCAGGAAAGAAAGCACGACTCCGCTCGGGCATCTACGTTGGTCTTTTCCCGTCAGGAAGATCACCAATCGACGACAGTTCCACTTCGCCTGGTAATCGTGTCTATGTAGCCGGGCCCTGGCTGAAGGTTGTATTTTACTACGCTGGAGGTAACCCACTATAGCCCAGAGGGTGCCCCCTCTCTGAGAAAAGAGATCCCTCCTCAGAGGAATTTGCCAAAGAGGGGCTGTCGCGAGGAGCTCAGTTTTGGGAACCAAGTCTGACTGGGCCAGTATGGTGCTACCAAGAGGACCTGCTCCTCGTTCTCCCTGACCTTGCACAGCAAATGTGCCAGAAGGCTCACTGGGGGAAAACGCATACTTGCGAAGGCCCCGCAGCCAGCTGCAAGCAGGCGTCGTCTAAGGGAGTACAAAAACCTGGCAATGGACGTGTCTGGGGAGGCAAACAGGTCTACTTGAGCATCCCCAAAGTGCCTCCAATCAGCTGGACTGTCTCGGGGTGTAGTCGCCATTCTCCCGGAAGGGCGGGCTGATGTGAGAGCTTGTCGGCTGCATGATTGAGCTCGCCTGGGACATGAATGGCGTGAAGTGACCTCAGATGCTTCTGACTCTAGAGGAGGAGGTGGCGGGCGAGTTGCTACATGCGACGGGAGCATAGACCGCCTGGTGGTTGATGTACGCAATGGTCACAGTGCTGTCCGTACAGACCAGTACATGCTTGTCATGTAGCAGCGATTTGAAGCAGCGCAGAGCCAGCCATACTGCTTGCAACTNTTCCATACCACCTCAGCAGTTCCACAAACTGATCACCTCCATGCCACCTCCATGCGATTTGAGGCAGTAATTAAAGCAAAGGGAGCCCCTACCAAGTATTTGAGTACATGTACAGTAAATGAACATATTTCCAGAAGGCCAACAATTCACTAACATTTTTTATTGGTCTTATGAAGTATTAAAATTTGTTGAGCCAAATCATCACAATACAAGAAACCAAGACTTAAACTACTTCCGGCGTCCTTGGTGTGCAATGACTTTTATTTCATACCCGAGTTTCACAATTGAGTTGAAGTTATAACTGAAACAAAGAACTTTTCCACACATTCTAATGTATGAATGCACCTGTAGCGTGTATCTCTCGATCTATCCTTCCGGCCTCGTTCTAGGTAAAATGGGCGCCGCAACCAGGGGGTTTAAGCTCCTCCTAACAGGTTGCGGGTGCTTTATTCTCTTCAGTAGGCTACGTATCGATCCGCCTTCTTTGTGAACAGGCTTACCCTCAAAATAAAACACCAATTAAAATGTACTGTCCATCACTCCAAAAAAATGCTGGGTTGGTTTAACTCAACTTTGGGTCAAATATGGACTGACCCAACTTTTGGGTTAAAAATGTAATTGAAAAATTTAACCCAGCAGTTGGGTTAGTCCATAGTTTGGACCCAATTGGGTTAAACCAACCTAGCCTTTTTTAAAGTGTAACATAACCTGACATGAACTTAGCAGCAACATGTTTGAGAATGCGTACTCGAGAAAGGAGTACACCCTAATATTATTTTGTTTGTTGCACCTTTTACCTAGAACGAGGGCACGAATTATTATACCGAGCACACGGTTTACTTAAACGAGGGATTAATTGAATAATAGTTTTTTGTTTTTCTGCATGTTCATGTGCGGGGTGTGCGGGGCTCCATATATTTGTATTTTCTTCAGCTCATACTTATATTTTAAGTACCCTGGATTTAAGTTTTAAAATTACTTTTGGCCAATCCTCAAGCCTCACATTGCAAACAAATGTGTAGGCACACGTAGACATGGACAGAAACAGTTGGAATTGCTTTTGACAAGTAATTAAGAAGGTTATTTTAGCCTGTGCCCTTGACATCCATGTGGGGCAAGGCCCCATCACCCTAATATAAGACTGGACACATGAACAAACGCACATGCACAAACTACTGGACTGTACTATAACTATCCATCAGCGTGTTGCAATACACAAGGGAATATTGTAACCTGAAAATACATGTACAGTGTGATTCAAAAGTCTGAGATCAGCATATAAATGAGCTTTGTGGAAATGTTTGTGTGTATGTATTTTCATTACAAATCATATTATTAGCATATAAATGTAAGTAAAGGTTGAACAGAAAGATTAGCATTATTTTAGAATGTCATTTTATTTATCCTCTTTTTGTTTTAATGACAGCAGGATTCGAGCTGATCATGTTCTCCAGCATGATTTGACAATGATCCAAAGAGCATCTTGTGCTTTAATTTGAACTTTGGATTAAAGGAGTTCCCATGATCAATTACAATCAGTAATTTGCTTATATGATTAGTGCTTGCTAGAAATAATCTTAAATATGTGGTCTTCTTATTAAATCATAGATTTTCTTTGTTTTTTTTAATCCAATTTTTTTTTTCCAGGTTTAAATTCGATTCTGAGTTCAATGTGGACTTCTATATACAGTACATACACATAAAAACATTGTGTCACTCATGGCTGCAGCAGCCGCTGTCACAGTGCATTATTCACTGCTATTATGCACTTCACTCCCATCACTCTAGATAGAGCGAGATAGACTAGTCTGGCACATACCTACACGAACATGTAGCATATACTGTCTCGTCTTTATCTCAGACTGTCTGCTGCCCTTAGCATGTTTCTAATTTTTCACCAGAATAGCTGATGCCTGTTACATAGTGAATTTGTCATCCTTTAAAAGCATATTATGTAAAAAGAAAAAAAAGAATTGCTACATCAGCACTAGGCTATGACGGTTTTTATTTATTTATTTCAAAAGTTTTGGGTTGGTAAGATTTTTTTTATGCTCACCAAAGCCAAAAGTACAGTAATATTGTTAAATGTTATTATAATCTAAATAAATTAAATTCTGATGTGCTGCTCAAGAATTTCTTATTATCAATGCTGAAAACATTGATTGTACTGCTTTATATATTTTTGTGAAAACCATGATACTTTTTTTAAGGATTCTTTGCTAAATAGAGAGTGGAAAAAAATAAAATACTAAATAAATAAATAAACAAACAAACAAACCGCATTTATTTTAACAATGTAAATGCTTTTAGTGTCACTTTTGATCAATTTAATTTTCTGAATTTGTATTTATTTTATTTCTCCAAACTTTTTAATGGTAGTGTATATACCATTTATTAATTACAATATTTTGTTGGCCAAATCAAAGGCTTTATATTTGTTTGTTACGGTTTCAACCCATTTTGTTTCAGCTGCATTATTTTGTAATAACTGTTTAAAATTTAGTTGAAAAGCCTATTATAGGCTATCTATTGGCAGAAGCCATTGTGACAACATGCCCCGCCTTTGGTCACTATGTGTGCAATGACCTGTATGAATAATGAATGTTATAGCATTTTAGCATTTATGTCAATATACTAAATTTGACATTAAAACCACATGAGAAATATTCACTGGTGTAAAAGTGAGATATCTAGTCCCAGTCTCCCCTATTTTTTATAATAAAAATATGCAGTTGTTTTCATGCTGGAGCTTTTGATTTGCCAGAGATAGTCTCCTGAGAGTAGTAAACAAGTAGTAATCCATTGATTTTTTTATTTGGAAATTGAAAATGTCTCATCTTGGAATAGAGAATAAGATTCGATCTTAATTCATGTCTAAAACTTCGATAACACTCAACAGATTAGAGAGAAAGTTGTGCTGTTAATTCTTTATGGAGTATCGCTCAGCTAAAGTGTTATACTTCCTCAGGCTCTTTAGCCGTCTCACCTGAAGAACGTTTGCTTTTGGCGTAAATCAGAATATGAATCTGTTTCTTGTCTGTCGGGTGTTATCTTAAAGAGTTATCAAATCCCTTCTTAGACCTGTTCAGTGATGTTAAGCCTCAGTTAAGCAAAGCTGCTTCTGTGAGAAGAATTTAAAGCCTAATGCTGCTGTTTGAACTCATCACATGGTTTGTGTAAAGGCACAGCAGGTGCTGCTGCTCAAAGACATGTAATTGAGAATTTCCAGACCAGAGTAAAGTGTCACAGACTTTGGAAAGCACATCCCTTTCCACTGTTTTTTGTTTTTATTTTATTTTATTTTATTTTATTGGACTAACACAGAAGCAATTATTGAGTATTCATTACTGACTGTGAAACAAATTAGTAGTTATGTTAGTACAATATGCACATGCTCTGTTTTAATCATGATGGTCAGCTGTTTTTTGACTACTGTTTGATTAAAATGAAGCGTCTGGTTTCTGTCAGTCATTCTGTGTGATATCATCTGCTTAAACATCAAAACTAGCTCTGAAATCATCTTAATATCAAGACTAATATCTTAAGACTTCATCCATCAGTTCAGCATGGGCCAGCACAACCAGAAGGATTGACCCAGAATGATTAATTAAACTTAAAAAACTGGTGACCTTTATTGAATTTTTTTTGCTATGATTTAAAAAAATGGGTCTTTCAAATTATTAAATAAAAATCTACAACCTTTATTTAATTTAAAGTTACAGTACATTTACATGTATAATTAGCAGAATCTTTTATCCAAAGCCGACAGTATAGAAGCAATTATTCGTTTGTTTGTTCATTTGTTCGTTTGTTCAATAGTTTCAACAATTTATATATGTTATTGTTGAAAATTAATTATTAGATAATAAATAATCAAGGAGTCTCTGTTTTTAGTTAGTGTTTTCCCTGTTTTAAGAGTAAAAACAGTGGTTATATTTATTTATGTTATTTAAAAGTATGTCTTTATTTATGTATTTATTTACTTACTTCATATTATAAATGATTTTTTTTAAATCCCCTCACTGAAGAACCACTTATGCATTCATTTCAAATCTGTAAGTATTCTTAATTTGTTTATTTATTCAAAACAATTATTCAGTACAGTTTTTTTTCTGTCTTTTTCATATGTATTTATTTATTATTTAGCCAGTTAATATGCATTCATTCATCTTTCTTAAATCATTCTGCATGTCAGTTGGGCTCCTTCACAGGCTTTATTGTTTGACACTCCTGTCATGAGGGAAATTATTTTACTTTACTTATGCCATTGTACACTAAGGAAAACATTTTATGAAATAATTTTGCTCATGGCAGGAGTGTCAAACAATAAAGCCCATGAAGGAGCTCAACTGACATGCAGAATGTGGCTTCCAGTGGCACTGTGTCTTTATTTAGTCACCAATGAAGACATATTTAGTTAGTTGAGAAGCAAGTTTGGGGGTCAGAGATTGATGCGACAATGCATGGCTGTGTCTACATGCAGACAGCGTTTATGTTGGAGTGTTTGTAGATGTGTTATGGGGGAAGGGCGGATTCTTTTGAAATATGATGACATGCCAGATGCCAGTGAATCGTCCCCAAAAGTATCTCATCTTACTCACAGGAAAAACATTCAACAGCATTGTTTCGAACTATGCACTGATCATAGATCAAAGGAAGGAGAGATGAAGCCATTGTTAAGAGATGAGTTTCAAACAGATGTTTCTTGTTTATGGACACAAGGTGGATGTCTGATGGTTGTAAGGAAATAAGTGTAAACAATTATATGCATGTGCAAGTAAGCAAATAATCAGTTAGCAGATGCTTTTTATGCAAATTAATTTGCATGACACTTCCTGATAGGATTGAACCAGCAACCTTCATTCAACCAGTTTCATTGATTGTAATGTATTTAGTAGTGGGACCAACTAAAGCTTTCTGTATAGCTGTAGAACAACTTTTAGCAGGCATGTGGCTATTTTTTGCTAAGCAAAACAGTCTCAGTTCAAATGTTTGGATTGGATGTATTGCTTCATTCTGCTTCAAATCACATAATTTCAATAGGGCTGAGGTCAGGACACGCACTTGGCCGTTCACTTAAGAGTTTGAGTCGTGCTGTTGATCTGCTCAAGTGTTTTGGATATTTCACATTATTTTGGATAGGTTACATTATCATACTTTTACTTTCTAGAATACAGACATCTAAATGTTCTCAATTGATTCTAGATTTAAGTCTAATGACTTTAAATGGTTTCAATTATTTGTTCAATAAAGATATGGCACTTTTCATTAACAGGGAGCAAAAAAAGGGCCTGAAACTTAATTTCAGCATATGATCAGTAATATATATATATATATAGCCACCTAGATTTTTTTTCTAGGAGAATAAAATAATAATAATAAAAATAATTAATTAATTGAAACTGCGTCAAAAAGATTAAACAAATTAGATTTTATTTGGCAAGGACACAATACATTGATTGCAAGTAACGTAAACACTTTTATAGGTTACAACTTTCTATTCAATGCTGTCTTTGAACTTTCTATTCAACAAAGTGTCCTGAAAAAAAAAGTTGTATTACAGTTTCCACAAAAATGTGAAGCAGCACAACTGTATTCAGTGTTGATAAGAAATGTTTCTTCAGCAGTAATTGGCATGTTAGAATGATTTCTGAAGGATCATGTGACACTGTAGACTGGAGTAATGATGCTGAAAATTCAGCTTTGACATCATATGAATAAATTACATTTTAAAAATATATTACAATAGAAAACAGTTCTTTTAAATCCTAACAATGTTTTACAATATTACAGTTTCACTGTATTTCTGATCAATAAATGCAACCTTGGTGAGCATAAGAGACTTCTTGTTATAAAAAAAATGTTATCAACCACAAACTTTTAAATGGTAGTGTATATTAAAATAGATAGAAACAGCCTAAATTAATAATAAACTGTCTAAATTAAGCTGCCACTTAGTGTAACTGTAGTGGCTACAGTAACCAAATGAATTATAGTTACTGAGAAATGTATATTTGTCGTAAACTAATAACCTGAGTAATAAAACAGGACACAACTAACTAGAATTTCTCACAACAAAACTTGGGATTTGTGCCTCTAATGCTTAAAAAAATGTACCTATTAATGCAAAGCCATTTGTTTGCTTAATAAATATATTGTTGGCTTAGATTATATTTATCAGCATTTCATGCAGAAATCCACCCAATTTTTTTTTTTTTTTTTTTTTTTAAGAAATATATTTCCAATCATGCACTTAGTGGACAGTAAATCAGCAGTTCCTCTTCTGCTATCGACAGTTATGAGTGTGACAAACATGATAGGACGGCTAACGATAAGATTACAAGCGGCCAAACTTTTTTTGCCATTCCGTGGCTTCCAGACTTGCATAACAAAAAGCTGTGTGAGATAATGTCAGTGAGAAGTGACTTTGCTGGTGAAATCATTTCATAATGGCTGAACAAACAAGACTGCAGTTTGTCTAGTACAGTTATCAGTGGTGCGAGGGAGACATGACTGTTTTTACTGGAGGAACAATGGGAAGGGGAGGGTGAGGTGGAGCATGAAGCCTTTGTGAACAAACAGCAAAGTGTTTTATGCCAATATGATTTATATTTGCACCCTACGCAACTAGCCAATGGGGTTGTGTGGGAACCCTGTCCCGGCACAGAGGAGGCCCCGGACTGAAGGATACAGGGACTGAAGGTATCCTTTCAAAATTGAGGAAAGGAGGTTTGTTTACTCATCCTGTGCATTTAGTTAGCGATTCCCTTCTGAAGATTTATTGTTGGTTTTTATTGTTGTTGTGGTTTGTTTTGTCCCATTCCATTGCTTTTTTCCCCCCAGACTCCGAGGCTCTGAAGAGCTTGTAATTTTGTCTTGTAATTCCCTCCCTGGAGTTTCTCATAAGCCGAAAGATTCCGTTCGACTTTAAAGTAGAGAGCTAAAAATATTTACGCAATAACCGTTTCTCTTTTTAGCTTGTCCTTCATTATTGCAAGTTCATCTCCAGACACACGCTTAGCTTAGCGCAGGCCTCTGTCTGTCGTCCAAAACCTACATATCATCACTTCTCGCTGCGAGTTCTGTTCATTTTTTTCGGCTTGTTGCCGTAATCGCGGGTTGTTTAATGATGTGAGAAAAGCCTTGATGCCTCTCGCAGTCTTTTTTTAGTTGGCACTTACAACGTGAACTGTCATAATATTGACGCCTGCTTTGGCAAGTCTTAACAACCTTATCTGGCCAGGTCACTCCAGTTCACAATTTACACTTTTCGCTCACATACTTAATAATGTGAGCAAATAAACGGCACTGACGTAGAGCATAAGGGGTCCGTAACAAGGGACAGACGTTTTGAATCCAGGTTTGGATGGCTGAGGACTTTGTAATTTAGGATCTTAATGTGTCCTATCATCAGGGCTTGGAACCAAAATTATATTTTACTGGTTTGTTTTGAATAAATCCAGAACCTCAATGTACCTTTAATCTAATTAGACTGAAATAATAGACTAGTCTTAGTCCTTGGCTGAAGTTGGATTAATGCACTACATGTCTTGCGTCTTTATTTTAACAATGTACATACGTCGCTCACAGATCAGCACATGCCAGTCATTTTGCTTTTCAAATCATTCATACTCCTTGTTGAATAATGCAGATTTTGCCAAATGAATTAAACAAATGAATAAAAAAAAAAAAAATATTGCCTGCAGGAGTGATTTGCCATTCTGTTAATTTTTGAAGTTGATTTTAAGTGCATCTTCATTAAAAATGTAATTAATTGAAATTAAATTAAATTAAAATAATAAACTAACCTCACTTTTAATAAAACTTTTAAATTAAATTGTGGGGAAGTGAGGGGGGATTACTATTCTGTATTTTGAGGTGAGTGTAACTTCATTAAAACTAAACTAAAGTTTAAAATAAAATAAATAACATAAGTGATTTGAATGCAACTCAAAATAAAATAAAAAATCCAATAAAATGCAAAACTAAAATAAAATAATACAGTTTTAATTAAATTAAAATAAATTGTGTTTTAGTGCAAATTAAATTAAATTAAAAAGTGTACCTTTGACAATACCGTCTCCAGCACCCAAACATTTGTGTGCCAAGCGAACTCTATTGCGCCTCCCAGATTTTAAGTAGAAGCTGCAGAAATGAAAGACCCACACCGACAAGACAATATATTCATTTAAAGTTATGTAAAAATAATATATATATATTTTAACAATTACGTCATTTTATCATTATTCTTAATGATCTATTACAATTATTACTAACCCCATATATCAATAATAATTAACTCCAATTCTAATTTTCTGCTATATAATTTGTTTCTACTTTTCTTGCAACTCTTTACGCCTTTAAACAGCCCCCTTTCCTGCCGCTCCCTTTCTGAAGACATCGGTTTGTCCCAGCGCTCATAGAGTTAGCCTCGTTTGAACCCTGCACCGCTTAGGGTGAATAAGGGAGACTCTTTCAGGTTATGGTAATTCAGGGCATTAAGAATTCCATATATTTATTTTTTGGCTATTTTAAGGACTCTACAATATACTAGAAATATATGAAATACAATCACAAGCAGAGGTATACAAACCTAATCCTGTCTATTCAAGTGTCTCATGTTCCGATAAACCACTGTCTGATAAACAGTACAAGAGGCAAATACTGTATATACACAGTAATGTCTGCAGGGCTCACCGCAATCAGCATATTTCACTCAAGAAACATTTTTTTTTACAGATTTCACTTTGAAAGTCATATCACACCCAAAATTATCAGAATGTTTAGATGGGCATATCAGACAGATTATCAGGCCAAAGAAGCCGTATTTTAGTTGACCCAGTGATTTGTACTTGGATCTAAATAACAGGAGATAAGACTTTTATGTCAAATGCTGTGCTCTCTCTTCTTTTCTGTTCCCATATCATAAACCAGTTCCCTTTGCTGTGATTCATTTCACATTAACATCTTAATTTAGAGTCCCACTAAATCAGATGTGGTATAAAAATAAGGTTTTATAGATCGCAGCACTTAACATGCTTTCATATTTCACTTTTATTCATTTCCAGTTTCCAGTTTATTCATTTGGCAAATTACCCGGGTTTAAAAGCACAACCAGAATCCAATAAAACATTGAGAAATGACACACATTGAAAAATTAAGCCCTATGGTGTGTTAAAGAGGACAGCTACATTCTAGTGCGCCGAGTCTGTTCAAATAAACTTCATATTGTACACTTTGTTTATATATATACAGTGGGTACGGAAAGTATTCAGACCCCCTTAAATTTTTCACTCTTTGTTATATTGCAGCCATTTGCTAAAATCATTTAAGTAAATTTTTCCCCCTCATTAATGTACACACAGCACACCACATTGACAGAAAAACACAGAATTGTTGCGAAATATTTGCAGATTTTATTAAAAAGAAAAAAGGAACATATCACATCTATAATATTAATCTATATAATCTATATTATATATATATATATAGATATATTATATACCAGTTTTACATACTGTGTACTTTCAGGATACTATATAAGATGTTGAAATTAATGACGACATACTTTTATTCAGCAAGGATGCATAAAATTGATCAAAAGTGACAGTAAAGACATTTAAGAAGATTTACAAAAAGACTTGCCTATAAACCCAAACAAAAAAAAAATATAAGCTGTTTTTTTTTTCTTAACTTAATTTTCATCAAAGAATCATGAAACAATGTTTTACTGTTTCCACAAAAATATTAAGCTGCACAACTGTTTTCAACATTGATAATAATAATAAATGTTTCTTGAGCCATTTCTTGAATCAGTTTATTGGAATGGTTTCTGAAGGATCATGTGACACTGAAGACTGGAGTAATTATGCTGAAAAATCAGCTTTGCATCACAGAAATAAAATACATTTTACAATACATTCAAATAGAAAACAGTTATCTTGAATTTCAATAATATTTCACAATAGTACTGTTCTTACTGTGTGTTTGATTAAATAAATGCAGCCACAGAGGCATGATTTCGGGACAAAAAACAAAAAAGTTACATTCAACTCCCCAAACTTTTTAATGATCAACAGAGATATTTTAGTGCTGCTCGTGTGATGTTGAGATCTCTCCGACCTCCTGACTTTACTGAAGCACAGTTTCAGTAATGTTAAAAACACTAGATAACTCTAAAACAGGTTGAAAACATCCACTTTCGGTTAGATCAAACAGCAGCACTCAGAAACCATCAACCCTGAGCACACTCAAAGTGTTTTATGTGCTCCATTTCTCTCTCCCTTTGTCTCTCCTTTCCTCTGCCTCTTATTCATGCTCATCCAGCGTTTTTCTTTTCGGTGCGAGGCAATTAGCACTCAATGTGTTGTAATGGCCACTTCCTCAGCCACAAACCACAACAGTTCCCCTCAGGCTGTGAGCCATTATGAAAAGGTAGCATTGCACATTACATACAGAATTCAGCAGGATTTCCTGTCCACTCACCAATCATGTCACAATGTGCCAGCTGACACTTTAAGCATCCGAGATAACATCTTAATTAGAATCATTGGCCATAATTTGATAAAGCCGTGATAGACGAAGCCCCGATGGAGCTCTCCAGTGTACCATAATGAAATATAAAGCAAACCCACAGGAAAGAAAACCACATATGAGATCACTTTATAAGCCTCATTGTTTCTCAATGACAGCAGTGAGAGAAAAAGTGTTTCAGATTGTGTTTTCCTCAGAAAAAAAAGGTCTGCCCTAGAGTTTCAAAATAGATCTTAGCAGTATAACAGACTGTGCTCAGATTTGCCAAGATAACTTCTGCAATACAAGGTTGGAGATGAAGTCCTCAAACTCTTCTAATACTGAATTATCTGAGCTGCTATCCATATTCATCACTTATTTCCCAGGAATACTTCTGATCAGTCGTTGCATTGAGATCAGATCAAATGAGATTTCTTAAAAATCATTCCGCGTAACAAAATACTCACAAATTGATAAAAAGATATATTTTTCTCTTACTTTATATTAGTCATAGAATACATCCTGTTTAAGATTATATTATCAAAATATGTCAAATTTAAATGAATATTATGGAAGCTTGTTTGCGCCACAGGATAAAAAAAACAAAACTTATTTGCAGCTTTTTATCTCACAATTCTGACTTTTTTCTTGCAATTCTGAGTTTATATCTCACAATTAGACTGTGTTTCTGATGTTGATATACATTTAGAGTTACAAGATGTAAACTGATCATTTCAGAAGGTTTTTTTCTTGCATTTTCAAGTTTCTCATGTTCAGTTTATATCTCTCAATTCCTTTTATTTTTTTCAATAACACTTTATTTATTATAAGGTTCCATTTCTTACCATTAGTTAACTACATTAGTTCAAATAACCTAACAATGAAAAATACTTCTAAAGCATTTAATCATCTTAGTTAATATTGATTCTAACATTTACTAATACATTATTAAAATATACACAGACTAACATGGACTAAGAATGCACAGTTGTATTTTTATTAACTAACGTTAAAAAAGATGAATAAATACTGTAAAAAAGGTGTTGCTCATTGTTAATGTTTGTTAGTTTACACCTTGCATTTTCTTTTCATCACAGAAAAAAATAAATAAATAAAAAAGGTAATTGTTACATTTTATCTCACAATTTTGACTTTTTCTCACAATTCTGAATTGCGGGATATAAACTCAGAATTGTGAGATAAAAAGTCAGAATTGCATGTTTTATTTATTTTGTTTAAAAAACAAAAAACAAAAACATTAACCTACCTGTTTTGGAACTGCCATCTTGTTAATAATAAAAAAGCCCTGTAAAATAGTAATGCATATGTGAATACTGTAATTTTTATTTTACATATATACATGCATACATATTTTACATGCTTGTTTTTTCACAAAAAAAAAAAAAAAAAAAAAAAAAAAAAAAAAAAAACTTTATGCCTGTATCATTCTGCACATCTGTGTAAAACAAACTCAGCACTACTGTCACTGTTGATTGTAGTTGAAATGACCTCAGAAGATTTTATTAATAATATTACTGTAACATTGTTGCAGCATCGGTCTTGTTGCTGTGCCGATTGTTTTGTACATTATGAAAAGGATTGGTTTTTGTTCTGTAAGATGATGTACTAGTAAGATATTGTTGAGTAGCCATTTAATCAGTGGGATATTGTACAGTTAGTCAGCTATTACTGTGTAAAAGATAATTACATTTGTAACTCTAAATCAAAAATCTGTATGTCAAAGAAATTCTAGGTAAAATAAACTACTGTAATAAAACTCCTGAACCTGTGAGCAATAAAAATCCTGCCAAGGCTTTGCAACATTGACACTGCAGCTTCGTTTTACTGCACAGTAAATTGTCCTTTAACATGTTTCACACCTCCACAGCTTTACGCTCGTAAATGGCTGCTCTCCATCACCTAAAAGAAAGAGATTGCTTTTGATTGCTGCGCTAGCTTAGTTGAGGAAAAAGAGCTGGAAGTCAGCGCATGCTTGCTGCTGAGCGTAACGCTGACCATAATGACAGCAGATCCCTGGGTGAAGCATTCAGGCTGTGCTGCAGCATCTAACGTTACATCAGTATCAGTCTCCTCTAGCACGCAGGTGTTGGGCTGCGCCATCCAGACGTGTTAAACTACTCATACATGAGAAAACACAGACCTGCATTCTTACACAGACTCATTTAATTCTGAGCAGAAGCACATGGAAAAGGAAAAGGGGGAATTTTCTTTGCCTTTCTCAGTTCATGTATACTGAAGAGCACCCCACCCCTCGGATTACGTAAGGGATTTTTACGTATTATTAGGGATTATAATCGAGAGGCATTATCAAATGTCTTGCTATGTGGGACTTTAACTGTGTCCTCTCAGCCTTGGGTTCCCAGGGGCCCCTGCTTCCCCCTTACTAATGAATATAATCAAGGGGACAATTAGACGTTCTGTCCTGATGTGGAAAATAATGGTCAGGGCATCTGCGGTATCTAAGAAATGCCCTGAAACAGGGCTGCTTTTGTCATAGTGCAGTGTGCGATGTTTTAATAATAACATTATCAAACCGGTGTTTATCAGCACAGCGCTCAGTTAGCAAGCTAGTGATTAGAATCACTCATTGAAGAAGACTTCTATGCAAAAGCAAGAAACAATGGAAAACTTTCATGCCGAGTCTTCTATAGGTTTATCAGAATAGTATGCATAAAAATAGCAAAAACATTTTTTAAATTCATTCATTCATCCATTCATTCATTCTAGGAGGCTGACATTTCCCCCACTGAAGATTCACTCATGCAATTCATGTCTGTATGTAGCCATGATGTATTATTGTACATTTCTTTCTTACTTCATTCATGTTATTTTTCTTTTATTTTACTATTTTTGTCTTGGTTTCATTCATTTTTAGAAACCCGCTTTGTACACATTTCTTTGTTCTTTTCATTTTCATGTAGCCCTCCAAGCTTTCTCCGTTCCTAACATAGTTTTGCAATAATTTCCAATATATTTCTTGCTTCATTAATACTTTCATAATTTAGAATACTTAATTTTTCTTTTTTAACTACAGCTTCTCACACATACTCATGCAACTAAATCAACTTTTTCTGTTTTTTTTTTTGTTGATCAGCAATGTCTTCGTCATATAGTTAATACGTTGTTTCCTGTTTGTTCACGCACCTCTGCTTACCCACCTTCTCAACTGCTTTTTTTACCGCGCGGAGACTCTGCTCACACGGCACCCACACACAGAGTAGGCCCGCGATACTCTTAGTCCTCCCCGTCTACAGAGGATCAGAAATGTCATCTTGAGTCCCATTTACTGACAGGGGTTCGCAGGCATCCGCACGAGTCACCTGAAACATTGATACCCTATCTTGAATGCTCTTATTGTCACTGGTATATTTCTGAGGTGGTGTGTTTAAGGTTTGATGAATACTTCTTGTGTATATGTGGTAATTCAGTCAGGATGTAGTGGTTATGTGACGACGTAGTTTGTATCCATGGATTTGCCTTGTTATAATACACCTAGATTTATGCAGTGTAGACCCACCCCCTTTAGCCCGTACTCAATAGCCCTAATCCATTTAAAAGATCTATCAAGGTATTATAGTCATCTTTGCATTAAAAATTACATAACTGAGCGAATGACACTTAATGACAGTTGTCATAAACATGCATAAAAACCCTTCATATTCATGACATGAACATTATGTAGGTGTCATGTCATGATTATGAAGGTGTCATGTTAGTCTTATGCACACCCCTTCAAATAAAGTGTAAAACCCCCCCCCCCCCCCATTTTTGGGGTGCACTTAAATAGATTTTTACATCATGATCAGAGAGTAGCTTTTTATTGTCTGTGCCATGAAACACCATATCATTACACAAAATACTGAAATCTGGAAACATTCATAATAGGAAAGACCACATATTGGCATTTTCCTGTTTATGCTTTAATAAATGAAAACAGAGCACTAGGCATGAATGAGCGTCAGTGTAAGTCTCTCACCGTGTGCCATGCAGCACACAGCACAAAGCTCTTGTTTGGAGTTTGTCAAGGCTGGAGCGGAGCCTCATACCTCATTAATCCTTTCCCAGGACAGACTTTCAACAGCATGATGAATTGCGGCAGTAAATTGATGTAGTCTCCGCTTCATAAACCCATGTGATTGTGGCTGGTCATTAATAAAGTGGCCTCTAAAAGGACCAAAGCAGCCAAATTATTGACATGTGTGTCCATATCAGTTTACTACAACAAAGATTGTATACATCTGTATAGTACAATACTGAATTTTCCCTCAGCAGTAGCCTATTAACAGACATGTCAAAACATCACGGTCAGCAACTGAAACTCTGAATTCGTAAAGATGAATTCATAACGGCTCTGAACACGATCATGCTCCTTACTCGGATTGGAAAGAGAACAGCGGTTTATAATCCATTCAGCTGGAGGCGTTGAATAACCAAACAACTTCAGATAATGATGCGATAACGTCATAAAATGATGTAGTTGATTATCCACATACAGTATCTGACCATAACCATAAGTAAACAGAGAACCACATGGAAAATGTAGCTTTATATGACAATATTATTCTGCTGGTAAATGTCACAGCAGTCTCAACAGGACATGGGAACGAAAGGTTTGGCATGGCATATGACACACAAGATACAGTGTGAGAAATGGATATAATATAGTAAAGTAACATTTAGTCCCTGGGGTTTATCTGAAACAATCATACATTAAATAGTATTGCAGCTAGTTATTACTTCACTTAAAGGTGTCATAGAATGGAAAACTGTATTTACCTTGGCATAGTTGAATAATAACAGTTCTGTACATGTAAATGACATACCGTGAGCCTCAAACTATCATTGTTTCCTCCTTCTTATGTAAATCTCGAGCATGCAAAAGACCACTGAAAAGTAGGCGAATCAGAACATAACACCGACTGGGACGTTACAGTCAGGATCACTAATAGTTACGCCCCCAACATTTGCATATACATAAACCCATGTTCTATGCCAGCCGCCAGCCAAACCTGCACAACCGAATCATCAGAAGTTCTGCAGGTGTTTGTGGAAGAAACAAGTGGAGGATCATAGCGAAAATGGCGATCATGGAAATAAATGATATTTCCAGCTGTGCAGGGGATGTGATGTGTGCAGGGATGGGTTGGTATCTGTATTCAGAAAGGCACGGAAAACAAATCTGCCCCTCGAGTTATTTATTAGACCGCGAGCACACAAAGGGACTGGTGTAGCTGATTGCAGCGGTAGCCAGAGTGGGCAAAGTTGTTTCCATAAAAATGTAATATGTTAATATAATTAATGTACTGTCGTGAAAAGTAATCGGTACATTACAATATTACTGTCTTTGAATTGTAATGTGTTACACTACTTTTGTGTTACTTTTGAGTTACTTTCACCAAAATATCCACAGAAGTATTATAAAATGCCCAAATGTAGTTTATTGCTGCTCATTCTACACCCAGTGGAGGGTAATGTGGTAGGTCTATATAGCATATAATTATAAAATCATATTTAGATGCCGTTATGTAGGTCTACATTAATGTTACGTTGTTTAGGTTTAGGTTAAACACAGATAAGCACAAACCGCGTTATTACATTCATAAATAACACCGGTAAATAAAGCGAAATGTTATAATTTACAAACAATAAACACAATACCTAGCATATATGCAAATTTGAATGGTTTCAGAAGAAAACAATAATGAAAAATATAAGTTGCTATTTGCTAAACAAGCCAAAACGAATTAGGCTAATCAGTGGCAGCGCTAGGGCGGGTGCTTGACGGGGTCCATCAGAAACTTGCTTAATTTACAATTTTTCCTAATGATGTTCCCTTATTTTTGGTGTCAATTTCATTAACACTGAAAAATAAACATAAAAAAGTGCCTAATATGTGGCCTATAAACAATTAATATTATGGGGGAGGGGTCAAGCAACAAGCAAGCAACGCACAGCAAGAGTTATGCCGGTGAACGTCAGTAAACTCACTAAAGAGAAAGTGAAAGTAAAAAAACTGACAGAGCTTTCTAACGCTGAATTAACGGCGCATATTCTCTGAGACAACAAGAGACAAAATTACTTCAATATAGGCTGATGATGATATATACCTGTCTTAAATTATTCCCTTAATATTTCACTTGTGGCCCGCATAGTGAAAAACATGAGAAGAAACGTACTTCGCGTTAAACAGGTTGTTTTTGAAAATCTGTGAGCGAAATAAAGCTGCTCTAATTGTCATCGATGACTGCAGTGTAATAATTTTAATATCGGCATATTCAATGTATAAATTAATAGACATGTTTTTCAAAAAAATTGTGCGGCGCAACCAATTTAATGTAATTAATAATTAAAAGTAACATTAAAATAATAATAATAGGCCTAATAATAAGAAGAACGTAACGGGCCTACATGACTTGGAAATGCTAAATCCTCTTAATATTGCAAATTTTTTATGCTTTTGACAATATCTCTGGCAATCTTCGACACATGATACGATGCATCTCAGCACGGGGAGGTTATAACATCATTTTACAGATAGACTAGGATTTAATAAAAAAACAGATTGGGTATTTTTGTAACTTAATTGTTGTTGTTGGTCTGGCTGTGCGCCGTTTTTTCTCTCTCCGACCCGCAGCTCTCTCTATAGCTTAATCTGTTAGTGGCACCAGTCCGTGTTGTCCAGGTTTTAACTCAGTGATATTTTCCATGTTGAGAGTTGTGTCCACATAGTGCTAAGCATTTCTTATCCTTTTCTACGATACAACGGAAAATAACGGAGTGTGTCATCTCAGTCCATCTCTCAGTAATCCTAACCAGTTAATTCCCAGAACAGAAGATTAGACAATAACATTTTAAGTTCCGAGGCGAAATTTTTTTCTCTGGTGCTGTTTTGCGGTGTTAATAATATGTTGTTGTAACTTGCGTTACTAAGATTGTAACGAGTAATAATATTACCCAAATTTTATTAGTAATGCGTTATATTACTGCGTTACAGCAAAAAGTAATATACTACTGTAATATTATTACTTTTGTAATGCGTTACTCCCAACACTGCGACGGTAGCCTGTTACATTACAGTACATAAGATTTAACTTACCACATAAACAGAGTAAGAAGAGATAACTGAGGATGATGGCGAATGATTTACAGATCCTGAGCACCACTGACAAGCATCTGATCTTGTAAAATGTGTGGTAAGTACTGCCGCTATAGTTTACACAAAGCACGTGCGATCGGAAATCTTGAAAGTGAAAGTAAAAAGTGCATATACAATGCCCGCATATTAATAGTGGCTCCCTGATACCTGCATTTTATATACAGTATAATTACCCAACGATATAACTGCGATAGACAGTATTGAAATATATATTTTCCCTGTGTTTCCTTCATGCTGCGGTGAGCTAATGAAATGAGCCGCACTGTGAAACGCCACCTCAGAGCAGGATGCTCAAAAACAATTAGTATCATGAACACTTCCAAATCAGGTTAAAACAGAACGTTTCAATCTAGGAACAAATCCTAGGGTTGTAAATGGACATGTAAAACCATTTCTGTAGATTTTTTGCCCTTAACTAAGCCACATACCTTCTATGTAGATATCAGAGAACAATTTAAAATGTTGTATCAATACATTCTATACCTTTAATATATCTTTAATATGTGCATTTTAGCGAAACACTTCTTTCCGACGCAAATTAGAGTTCTTGTAACTTATGGTTTACACATTAAAGGATGAAATACTCCATATCAACACAAAATAAATAGCAGCTGTGGAATATTGGCATCTTGGCTATAAATGCACTAATTTTACAGTTTCTTGTCACTCACAGTCTCAGTGAATTGGTCAGGTAAATGGTTTTGTGCCTGTAGCTTGGCAGGTAAAAGTGGGTTGCAGTGCTGATGGAGCTTCAGTGCCGTTTTCAGTGAGCGTTTAGTGGGGAAGCTTTGTGGTTGGAGCGTTTAGTGGGGAAGTGTTTTGTGTGGGATCAGCTGACAGTGAGATCATGAAAGCTTGTCTGCACCCTGTCTGTGTCCCACCCTGCTCACTCTTTTCTTTAAAACACAGGATTCTCTGTCACAAGAAGTTACTTTCAGTTCCAGTTGCTATTGAATTAAATGCATTGTAAGCACTTTCCTGGTATAATGGGGAAAAAAAGGCCTTTTTGATTAAAAATTATTCATTTCAAATAGTTTGGGACTAACTTTCACTGCTATTAAAGCTTCGGGAACAAGATATTAAAATTTCCATGAAAAAAAAAGACAAAACATGCCTTGTTTAGGGAAAAAAACACAGTTAAATAAAATAAAAATGTCTGTTTTTAGACTATAGTAATTATAATTAGCATTATAAAAAAAGAAAGAAAGGAGCATGTCCTTTTTAGAGAGCAAAGTAAATGCTATATTTAATAAATAAAAAAACATGAGAATACAAAATACAATTACAGAATACTTTTTAAATGCATTACATTTTTAAATATTTTATATATTGAAATAGTCATATATTTTATATATCTATTTTTCTATTTTTCATTTTGATTACAATATGTTTAATATTTTTTTATTATATAAATACTAAATGAATAACACATTTGTCATACTAACTACTGCTGACTTTGCGTATCAACAAATAAAATATGGAAATCAAGCAAACGTTATGCAGCACAACAGCCTTCAATGCATTCCTTTTGTTCTGTGTCTTCATCCAAAACCAACATTTTTCAGCTTTTCATGACTTTCTAGTAGTCAAATAATCTGAAATTTGGAAGAAAATGACCTGAGGTTTGAATAAAAAAATTATACTTGGCTTCATATGAACAGTTCCACAGCCAAGACAAGGCCACACACAACTGTACCAGTCTCCTCCATCATTCAGATAACCTGTCTGAGATGTTTGTACAAATCCACTCAAGGATTTAAGCCAAATCCAATGTAGACAGATAAGAGATTTTCTTGCCTTTTTTCCTGCAAGATATAAATAATTTTTATTTTCTTGTACAGTGTCGAATATAATAGTTTGTCCCTCTTAACTGCAAGCGAGTCCAGCGCCGTTAAACTTGTCATGTCAATAATCATGAGAACTTTTGCTATGTTTTCTTTTGTCCTGCTCTGACCGTCCACTGATTATTTCCAGATTGTTTGACAGTCATAACTGGAAATGATTTCATGACAATTCATTTGGGCCTTGGGTTACTCTGGGTCATCTGCATCTGTGTCCACAATTTAGCTCTGTCAGTTTGGAGTCAAAAACACACAGCTGGCCATCTGAGGGGGCCGTCCCTGTGAATCTGTCTATTATTATTGATGAAGTTCTCAAACATCTGCATTGACAGTGCATGTCACTGCAGACCAGAGGGGAGCATCCTTCATGTCAGTGGGCATCTCCTGAGAGCTTTATAGAGCTGGGAGACAAAAGCCTCTGCTGATGCTTTCCATCTGGCTGATACTGAAGCACTGGAGTGCAGTGGACTTCTAAAATGAGGCAAAGTCCCCTCTCAGTGTCTAGGGTTTTTTGTCTAATGTTACAGTTATATTTGATGATTACACAGTTTCTGGGTTAAAGGCAAATGGAATAGCATTTATCTTTTACTATCAACAAGCAAACAAACCTATGCTCAGGAAATCCAAAATGTAGATGAGCTTGTTTCCTCATTAGAATGGATTTGGAGAAATGTAGCATTATATCACTTGCTCAGCAATGGATCTTCTGCAGTGAATGGGTGCCGTCAGAATGAGAGTCCAAACAGCTGTTAAAAACACAGTAATCCACAAGTAAACCACATGACTCCAGTCCATCAAAGTGAAAAGTTGAGTGTTTGTAATAAACAGATTAATTATAGAAAAAAAAGTCATCTCTCTATAATAGAGTGTTCCTGTGGCTCAGTGGTAGAGCATTGCATTAGCAGCGCAAAAGGTTGTGGGTTCGATTTCCAGGGAACACACATACTGGTAAAAATGTATAGCCTGAATGCACTGTAAGTTGCTTTGGATAAAAGCGTCTGCTAAATGCATAAATTATTAAAATTATAATTATTATATTGTTTAATATGCTTTCTGCTTTCTTTGCTTTCTCCAGTGAAAAAGTCAAATCACCTGAATCAGGAGAGAAATATGCACAGGTCAAGCAGTTTACAAGCAAAAACAGTACAAAACCATTCTAGACAAATACTTTAGTGAATTTTGATGTGAGAGGACAACAGGGGACTTTTTCACTGGAGGAGACATTATTATGGATTATGGGATTTTGGCCAGACAGGCTATGGTTAAAGTTAAAATGCTTTATTTATGGATTTGTTTCTTACAAACACACAGATTTTCACTTCACAAGATGTTAATTGGTGGATTGCAGTCGTGTCAATTACTTGTTGATTATTGTGCTGTTTTTATCAGCTGTTTGGACTCCATTCTGATGGCACCCATTCACTGCATAGGATCTTTGCTGAACAGAAGTATTAATTTCTTTAAAAAAAATAATAATAATAAATCCAATTCTTAAAAAAAAAAACTAACTCATCTACATCTGGATGCCTGAGGGCGGAGTAGATTTTAGCATATTTGTTTGTTTGTTTTGTTTTGTTTTTTGGGGTGAACTATTCCTTTTACATATTTTAAACTGAGTTTTTTAATTATTAAACCCAAATGTTTACTAAGTTAAAGCTTTTTATAATATTGCATTACATTCCCTGACAAATAAAATCTATAATAATACAGTAAAAGCATATTTTGTGTAGATTGTATTTGTTAATACTAGCTTTTTTCAGCTACTATTATTAATAGTCACCTTTCACTACTTTTTCCCCAACACCAGTTCATTTACTTAAAATAATTGTGAAATACGGCAGAATTCAGTGCATGCCGTTGGAATTTTACCCATTTTTAACCCATTTTTTCTGCAGCTGAATGTGGAAAAATTATTGGGTCTTAACATTTTTCAGCAGTTGGTTTGAATTAAATTGATAAATACTCTCATGCAGTAGAAAAACACTGGCATGGGAAACTTTTCAAAAGTTTATATATTTGACTAATGAGGTGGAGAGAGAGAGATAGGAAAGAGAGAGGAGAGAGAGAGAGAGAGAGAGAGAGAGAGAGAGAGAGAGAGAGAGAAGAGAGAGAACTAATAAGCGCTTGTGCAAAACAAAAGGGAAAGCAAAGGCACATCAACTCTTTATTATTGTTTTTTTTTTTTATATGATTCATCTGTGTTAATATATTCTCTCATTCTCATTGTTCATGGTAGTCAGTTGACTCTTGTTGGAGTTTGGCAGGTAATACAGTTCCCAGGTGGACCTATCATGGACCTTCTTCAAATTGTTGACAGGATCAGAGCATGATGGGACATTTGGTTTTATTCAAAGCTGGCCTTTCACTCTCATCCGAAACAGTTCTCTCAATCACTTCACAAGTTGTCAAGATCGGTGCTTGGGTGAGGAAAGCTGGACTTGTGTCAGAGTAGCAATAACTTCTGCCCAGACTAATTTGCTCATGCGCCAACCAGGCATCGATGGCCAGGGTCCAAGAGCAACTCAGACAGTGGAAGATTCATTTATTTCTACGTTTAGACTGTTGTGAATGGTTCTCTTCTTTAAAATAATAAATAGCCAAAATGAGAAGGAAAACACTTAATGTAATTATCATCATACTTTGGAATGGGATTCATTTATTAGAATTGTAGTAGCAGTAAATATCTCGGTCTGATGCACATTATCTTAAAAGAAAATCTGTTTTGTGTGTTGTGAAGCATTATGTAACCTTAATCAGTCATTAAAACTAATTACAGTTGTTTATTCAATGTCATTTTTTCCCATATATGACTGGTGTGGGCCTGGATGAAGGCCTCTATGATACTGTTGCTTTTGGTGCCAGATGCTGCAAGGAGACCATGACAATTTGAAATTTTCCTTTTCAGTTTCAACCACAACACTCTGCATGAAGCAAGTCGACACTTTCGAGCATTCTGGGACGGAAAACACCATGCCATGACCTTTTCTGATCAGGGAAATCAGTTAACAGTTAACATGCAAAATGGTGAGTTTGTAAAGAACCACTTGTTTACTAAAAATTAAAATAACGATATTGCCTGAATTTTTGGTAATATAATTGTAAACATTTGTAATATTTGTTTATAATATAAAGAGTTAATAATAAAATTTTTTGGCAAGTGACGATTTTGAAGCACTTTATCATTTTCCTCATTGAGTTCTGCTTTAAATGCTTGTCAGTATCATAGAAATGTGGAAAAAGTACTTAGCTTTTTAAAAATGTAATTAACGAATGAAATGCTTGGTGCCCTATCACATAACAGTTTCCAAAAACTTTTAATCACTCACTTCTGTCATGTTTCCATCTCTCATGGACATAATTGACTTTAAAAGGCAATTTCTGCTTTTTGTATTTATTTTGATTTTCACTCATCTTCCACTCAGTCTGGGCAGATCATCCGCTTTCATTTGGCAGTCGAACATAAATATCCGCTTCCCTGTCCATGGCCCACTCAGCACTTGGAACACGAATAGCGGAGCGATTATTTCAATCCGGAACATGTCCAAAATGGTGCCTGATACTTCACCCATCACATACTTTCAAGTGGGTGTGATGACAAGTAGCTGTAAGCATCTATACCTTTTGTACCGCAGATGAGTATATGATATTCTGACAACACGATGTGTGAACTCGCTATAATGTTCATGTTTTCATGATTACAACAATATTTTTGTGTTGTCAGGATACTATTATTACTATTCAGGATGTTATATATTGCTGGAACTATGTTGACAAAAAATAAATAAATAAATTATCATTTAAGTCATGATTTAATTTAATTTGATTTGACAGATTTTACTATATGACTCAAAAATATTGTATAAAGTGTAAAAGTATTACACCCCATAATGCATAATATGTTATGAAAATGTTTTTTTAATTTATTGATGTTTAAACTTTTTGTATTGTTTTGTACTTGTTTTTTATTGATAGGCTGATTCCCCCATAAAGTGTAAATACTATGATGCTATCAAAACATTGTTCTGTTTGTTTGAGTACTCTGACCAGTCGGACACAGCAACAACCCAACCAATGGAGTGAGTTTGGGGCGGAGCTACCTGTTTGGCTGACCAATTGGCAGCCAGGGGAGTGCTCAAAGAAACCTGTTTGAAAACATTCATTATTTTCAATTCTGTTTGAAATCTAGTGGTGTGTAAATTACCCACTTCACTTTTAATGCTAATATAATTTTCTTAAAGACACTAGATATTTATTAAGTCATTAAGTCATTTCAAATACCTCCTTGCACCTTCCAAAAAGCAATAAAAACTTGAATTCAAATACCTCCTTGCTCTACATAAACATTGACATTGCATTCTATTTATGCATTTGGTAGATACAAAGTGAAATGCAGTCAAGGTGTACACTTTATCACTTCATCCATTTGCTGGTAATCAAACCCATGATCCTACCGTTGCTATAGCCATGTTTACTGTTTGAGCTACAGGAGCGAAATAAATGTTGAAATTGGAGTAAGCACTGAAGTCCACTGGGAATCTCTGGTTATGCAAGACTTATCATTTGGTTCTTGTTAGTTCTTGTCCTCCCTCCCACGTTTTTGCTACTTGCTTTTGAATGTTTTCCGTCTTTATTCATATCATATTCCAGCAGAACTGGTCAGAGAGGGTTAATATATCTGATTCACTGTGGTGTCACATTGTAAGAACTCTGTGCCCTTTTAAGATCTTCTCCAAAAAGACATTATCCTGCAGTTAAGAACATGTGTTTCGAAAATGCTGTTGTTATTCCAAAAGATGTTAGTCTGTATCTAATCTTAGCCTGAAACTGTTTATAGTTTCATGGGCACAAGTGACCACACAAATATTGATGTAGACATACGTTTACTGTTATTACCGCTTTAATAATATATCTCCCTGTGAGAGCCTGGAAGGTTTCCCCATATGACTCAATAATACTTCATGAAATGTAAATGTATTACATCCACCATACTGCATAATATGTTATGAAATATCATAAGAATCAAGTATGAACACTATCACATTGTTTTCAGGAGTTAGGAAGGGGGAAATTATTTTACTGGTTTATTTACCATCATAAAAAAAAAAACTTCTGTTCCCTTTCAGTCGGTCACTCTCGACGTCACGTCGGAGGACTGACGTAATTGGGATCTCGCTTAGAGGGACCAATCTACTTCGAGTGTAAACTAAACGAGCCAATGCACATTGGCATGCGATTATTGCATCCAGCTGCTGCTGATCACAGCATGAGTATAAGTAGGCAGCAGATGCAGCGCATATTCAGCTTTTCGCTTCGGAGCCGAGCGGTTTTATCGTTCTGCTCCTGACCTTCTGCAGTAGTGATAAACTACAGTCAAGCATGCTCTTCGGTGGGCTCTCGTGCTGGTGGACTGCGCTTCAGCGGCGGTGGTTTTCCCGTGTCGAGTGGGTTGCACACGGCAGGTTGCACTACCCCTGTGTGTGTTGCAGACGGCCATCTCCCCTGTGCGCTTCAGCACACTAAAAGAGCAAATTCCATCCTAAAAGAGCTTCGTGGGTGGAACGTCTTTTTAAAGACGCGTCTTTTTAAAGATGCCTTTTCACCCGTGCGTTTCTGGATGCGGTCGTTACCTGGCGCTGGGTGATGGTCACGGTCGCTGCCTCTCGTGCCTGGGCATGAAGCACGCTGAGGTGGCTTTTGTGGATGACTCATGCTCCCATTGCGGGGGTTTGACCATCTCGGAGTTGCGGACCGGATTCCGTTACCTGCAAGGGGGCGGAGTGCACCGTGCCACTGCTTAGATCTGGGGTTCCCTCTGGCGGCAGCCAGGGGTGTCCTTTTTCTAGCTGTGGGCGGACTGGTCTTATGGTCATGGTGAGGAATTCCCCTCTGGGGATGCCCGAACCCGCCGGCACTGCGAAATCAGCGGAGCTTTCAGTAGAGCAGGCTGGTACCACTTGTTTCTTCTGGGGCTCCCCCCGACGATCAGATGTCGATTGCAGCATCAGAGGGTGAGCCGGACTTCCGGAGATGAAGATCCGTCAGCATTGCCGCCCTCTGGGTGGTCAGTCCTCCTCGCCGGAAGAACCGTACCCGGAAATTATGGCTATGCTTCCGGTTCCGAGAGGGTCCCGCTCGAGTGGAAACCCCCCAAAATTCCACCGCGTCCCAAACCCTCTAGGTTGGACCATTGGTTTCTCGGGGTGGCGCGCCCTGGTTCTCATGGCCCCACTCCAGTGCCTTTCTTCCCGAAGTGCATGATGAGATCGCTGGGTCATGGACGGCACCTTTTACTGCCAGAAACCGGCCCGTGGTCTCCTCCTCCCTCACCACCCTCGATGGGGGTCCACGGGAGTCCCCCAGGTGGAGCGGTAGGTTGCGATGCAATTGTGTCCAAATGCCACTACCACTTGGCAGGCAAACCGGTGCTTGCTCCCCTCCCGGGCCTGTAGGCATTCGTCTGGTCTGACTGGCTGTGCTTATACGGCTTGTGGAGAAGCTGCTTCCGCCTTACACGCTTCTGCGTTGTTGCAAGTGCACCAGGCTAAAGCACTGAGGGACTTGCACAAGGGTGGTCACGACCCGGAAGTTCACAGAGGTCTCTGGGTCGTGCGATGTCCACACTTGTGGTCCAGGAGTGCCATCTTTGGCTGTGTCTGGCCGACATGCGCGAGGCGGACAAGACAAGATTCCTGAACGCCCCCATGTCCCAGACCGGCCTCTTCGGCGACACAGTCGAGAACATGGCCCAGCATTTCTCGGCTGCACAGGAGCAGACTGAGGCGATCCGACAAGTCCTCCCGGCGTGCATCTGCTGCCCCATCCGCCGCCGCGGCAGCGCCTCAGCCCGCTCGTCGCCGAGGGTGGCCCCCTGCCGCCGCCCCCGCTCCCGCGCAGCACCGCGGCAGCCTCCAACAAGACCCCGCCGAGGAGCCGGCCGCAGGGCAGCCGTCCCGCCCGTCCAGGCCCCCGCCAGACGTGGTGGTAAGCGAAGGTGCAAGAGGCCCCGAGACGGGCGACCCAGAGATGGAGGAAGTTGCTCTTCGGGCGGTGGTGAACCTCTCTCTCGCGGCCAGTGGGTTACCAAAATTCTTGCAGAAGAAGCAATTTTCTCCCTTCTCTGGGTCCCCTAGTGGACGGGGGCTGGGACGTCCCTAGCCGTATCCACCTCACCCTCCCTCTCGGGTCTCCAGCCGAGCAGCAGTGGGGCGGATCGGGAGGACGAACCAACGTACTACCCACGCACCCTCTGCTCAAACGCAGGTTAGTGTTGCACACACTCAGACCCCGCCTCGGACTGGCTATGAGATGCCCGGGCTGGGTCCCTGCGTTTTTCCGCGCTCCCCCCCTGCCGGTACCCCTATAGTTCTGTTGATGCCACTAGCTCGGTGTCTGGGAGCCTGGCTAGAGCTTCCCAGCCCGTCTCGATGGCTCCTTCGTACCGTCAGGCTCGGCTATGCGATTCATTTCGCCCGGCGCCCTCCCAAGTTCAGGTGCGTCCACTTTACGTCAGTGAAAGCATCAGATGCCCCTGTCTTGCGTGCAGAGAACGCAGTCCTACTGGCGAAGGACGCGAAAGAGCCGGTCCCTCCAGCCGATATGAAAACAGTTTTACAGCCCTTACTTCATTGTACACAAGAAAGGCGGTGGGTTACGACCAATCTTGGACCTGCGCGTCTTGAACCGGGCCCTTCACCGGCTACCGTTCAAGATGTTGATGCAGAAATGCATCTTCGGGTGTATCCGTCCCCAAGACTGGTTCGCAGCGATCAACCTGAAGGACACGTACTTTCATGTTTCGATCCTTCCGCGCCACAGGCCATTCCTGCGGTTTGCGTTCGAGGGGCGGGCATACCAGTACAAGGTCCTGCCCTTCGGGCTGTCCCTGTTGCCCCGTGTTTTCACGTAAGTTGCGGAGGTACCCTTTGTTCCCTTGAGAGAACAGGGCATTCGCATTCTCCACTACCTCGACGATTGGCTCATACTCGCCCAGTCTCAGGATCAGTTTGTGCGAGCACAGGGACTTGGTGCTTTCACACCTCAGCCTGTTGGGCCTTTGGGTCAACTGGGAAAAGAGCAAACTCTCCCCGACGCAGAGGATCTCTTTTCTCGGTATGGAGTTGGACTCGGTCGAACATACAGCACGCCTCACGCAGGAACGTGCTCAGTCGGTGTTGAACTGCTTGAATACATTCAAGAGCAGGATGGCGGTCCCACTGAAACAGTTTCAGAGGCTCCTGGGGCATATGGCGGCCACGGCGGCAGTCACGCCGCTGGGGTTGCTCTATATGAGACCGCTGCAGCACTGGCTCAATGGCTGAGTCCCGAGGTTGGCGTGGCAACGCGGCACCTTCCGGGTCCAGGTGACACCGGCCTGCCGCCAAACCTTCACCCCGTGGTCAGACCTTGCGTTCCTCCGGGCAGGAGTGCCCCTGGAGCAGGTCTCCAGGCATGCTGTGGTTTGCACGGATGCCTCAACCACCGGCTGGGGGGCCACGTACAACGGGCTTGCAGTGTCAGGGGTTTGGACGGGGCCCCAACTGCACTGGCATCAACTGCCTCGAGTTGCTGGCAGTGCACCTTGCCCTGAGCCGTCTCAAAGGGCACTTACGAGGCAAGCATGTACTATTCCGCACTTGTGGGGGACTGACAATACAGCGTGGTTGCCTTTTCGTACATCAACGCTACACTTTTGTTTTCTCTCCCGTCGCTTATCGCAACTTGCCCGCCACCTCTTCCTCTGGAGTCAGAAGTATCTGAGGTTGTTTCGTGCTGTTCACATTCCTGGGCTGCTCAACCGGGCAGCCGACGAGCTGTCCCGAGCTGTGCGCCCGGGAGAATGGCGACTCCATCCCCAGATGGTCCAGCTGGTTTGGAGACGTTTTGGAGCCATTCAGGTAGACTTGTTTGCCTCTCCAGAAACCTCTCACTGCCAGTTGTTCTTCGCCCTGACCGACGGAACACTCGGCACGGACGCTCTGGCACACAGCTGGCCGCGGGGCCTTCGCAAGTATGCGTTTCCCCCAGTGAGCCTTCTGGCACAGTTCCTGTGCAAAGTCAGGGAGGACGAGGAGCAGGTCCTGCTGGTGGCGCCTATTGGCCTACCAGGACCTGGTTCCCGGAACTAGTGCTCCTCGCGACAGCCCCTCTTTGGCAAATTCCTCTGAGGAGGGATCTCTTTTCTCAGAGAGGGGGCACCCTCTGGAACCCTCGTCCAGACTTGTGGAATCTCTACTTGTGGTCCCTGGACAGGACGCGGAGGTTCTAAGTGGCCTACCCCAAGGGGTAGTTGACACCATCACTTCAGCGAGAGCACCGTCTACGAGACACGCCTACGCTTTGAAGTGGAACCTGTTCGTTGAGTGGTGTTCTTCTCGCCAAGAAGACCCCCGGAGATGCCTGATCAGAGTTGTGCTGTCCTTCTTGCAGCAGGGGATGGAGCGAAGGCTGTCTCCCTCCACCATCAAAGTTTATGTCGCTGCAATCGCTGCTAACCACGACCCCGTAGAAGGGAGGTCGTTGGGGAAGCATGACCTGGTCGTCGGGTTCCTTAAGGGGGCGAGAAGGTTAAATCCTCCACGGCCCCCCTCTATACCCTCTTGGGACCTGAGTCTGGTGCTCACGGCCCTACAGCAGGCCCCGTTTGAGCCTTTACAGGCAGTGGAGCTGAAGTTCCTCTCAATGAAGACTTTGCTCCTGCTGGCATTGGCCTCTATCAAGAGGGTAGGGGACCTGCACGCATTTTCGGTCAACGATTCGTGCCTAGAGTTCGGGGCGGCTGATTCCCAGGTAACCCTGAGGTCCCGTCCCGGCTATGTGCCCAAAGTTCCCGCTACTCCCTTCAGGGATCAGGTGGTGAACCTCCAAGCGCTGCCCTCGGAGGAGGCAGACCCAGCCCTAGCTTTGCTCTGTCCCGTCCGAGCCTTAAGGTGCTACGTAGACCGGACGCAAAGCTTCAGGACCTCAGACCAGTTCTTTGTCTGTCATGGAGGCCGGCAGAAGGGGAATGCCGTCTCAAAGCAGAGGATGGCCCACTGGATAGTGGATGCCATCACCCTGGCTTATCAGGCACAGGGTGTGCCCTGCCCGCTCAGGTTGCGAGCTCACTCAACTAAAGGTGTTGCATCCTCCTGGGCGCTGGCTTGTGGCGCCTCGCTGACAGATATTTGTAGGGCTGCTGGCTGGGCGACCCCTAACACGTTCGTTAGATTCTATAGTCTTCGTGTGGAGCCGGTTTCCTCCTGTGTTTTCACCTCAAACGGGTAGAAGCACTGATAGGCCCCGGTTTCGGGTCGGCTTGCAAAAACCACTCCATAGAGTCCATATAGTAGACCCTGTTGAGTTCCTCCGTCCCCTCGGCAGCCAGACGTGGCGGAGCGTCCGGCGCCAGGCCTTCACTCGCTGAATCCTCGAGAACCGGTAGAAGGCGTGGTTCCATATGTAAGACCTAAGTGGATCTCATATGTGTAAAGTCCACGGTATAGCCTCGAGCCCGTGTTTCCCCGGCAGACTTCTGCCATTCCAAGAGGGTTCAATCACCTCCATTCTTCCTTATGCACCTAAGGAATGTTCATATGTGTGTTTGCTTCCGAAACCTCCTTCGGGAAGTTTCGAGCTTCCGTAACGCCCCTGTTCCAAGTGAACGGGTACGTTTTTTTTCCTAAATTGTTTCTATCCAGTCTTACTCATTTGGGTAGTGCCATTGCAGCAGTAGCTGGTCCTCTTGTGAAGAGGCCCTGGCCTACGCCAAAAAATAGGGCGCAGGTGGCTTCCACAGGACACTGGAAGGGGCAGTATCTGTGACCCTTTGGTAGGGATCCCAATTCGTCAGACATCCGACGTGACGTCGGGAGTGACCAACTGAAAGGGAACGTCTCAGTTATGTATGTAACCCTCGTTCCCTGAAGGAGGGAATGGAGACGTCACGTCCCGTCGCCATGGCTGCTGTACCATTGCTGAGCGGCCGGGTCGCTGGTTCGGCTCCTCAGCGAAAACCTGAATATGCGCTGCATCTGCTGCCTACTTATACTCATGCTGTGATCAGCAGCAGCTGGATGCAATAATCGCATGCTAATGTGCATTGACTCGTTTAGTTTACACTCGAAGTAGATTGGTCCCTCTAAGCGAGATCCCAATTTCGTCGGTCCTCCGACGTGACGTCTCCGATCCCTCCTTCAGGGAACGAGGGTTACAAATGTAACCGAGACGTTTCCTTGTATATAAGTATTTTTATTTTTTTCTTTGTTGTTTGTTGTATTATTAGTCGTAGTAGTATAGAATGATGACCTGAAATGGACTAAGCAACCATTTTAACTTATCACAGTTTTTGTTTTTATGTTTTCTGTTACATTTTGTAATTTTGTTGTGTGTTTGTCATTTTTTATTATTGTTTTTTTTATGTATATATGTCTATATTTTTAGGTTTTAGTTATTTTAGTACATCAGGTTAAACAAAATGAAAATGAAAATTATATATATAGTAGTCAACATTTGAAGTGTATCAGAAAAGTTTAGTTTTGTTTTCCTAATACAATACGTTTTTGGTTTTAGGTTTAGGACAACGTTGATTAGGTTTTGAATCCCACTTCACATGTGGACTAGTGTATACACACATGCTGCAGGGAAAGCATTCGTTCTTTTTTAGAAAGCAGTTCATATTGTTTACTCCTTTGCAAAGTATTGTTATCTGGACTCTCTGATTGAACCCCATGAGCAAGTACTTTGGAGATTCTTCCGTTTAAGCGGTTTGACAGTTTGTGTTGGTGTGTGTGACTGATGACAAAAAAGTACAAATAGATTGCATTTGGCGCATAAATGTCCACAGTTTAAATAATGATGATAGAACAGTACATGATCCTCAAGCTGACGCACAACAACCGTTCCTATCTAATTAGTGTTTTCATTCCCCCTCTTATGCATTACCTTTCAGATATCCCCCTATTAATGCATGTTTTAAATGTACCTGACAGTAATATATTAAATTATATAAATTATATGATATATTAAGTTATACATATTATGTACTTATTCTATAACTTACGAATTTTTTTATAATATTGTGATTTTATTTGTGATAATATTGTGATTTAAATTGATATAAATGAAGTTAGGTATTTTTTACTATCATACTTATTTCTGTAATTTTATTAAGCAGGAGGGAATATTTTAAAGTAGTAAACTTACTCTTAAGTTAAGTTAAGTTCAGTTAAGTTAAGTTAAGTTAGTTAAGTATTTAATTTAAAGCTGCAGTCCATAGGTTTTGCTTCTTTGTCGCCATCTCTGTTTGAAAACTGGAATTGCAGCTGTGTGTGGAATTATTTAGCTTGCGTGGGTTGTGAGTCGGCACGGCTCCAGCGTGGATGAATCTAATGTTTTGAGGGGTATGTGTGGCAGTCAGTTACCGCACCGGTGTGGATACTGTACTTTGCAATCACAGATTCTAGCCTACGTCTTGGAATATGACCCAAATAAGAATTTTCACCGGATATTGTCATCTGAACAAGCAAGTAGCAAGTCTGCCACGTTTGTTCTGACCAACTGAGAAAAAAAAAAGCATTACAATAAATCGCACTACCAACGGTGCTTTAATCTAAAGATTGGTTAGCTCATATCACATCAAACCTTTCAAATTATTATTATTGTTATACTTTTATTCTCAAATTGTTAATGTTAACATCATCAGCATTGTGTGACTATGTGTATAGTGTGTATAAGCGAGTAGATTTAAATTTTTGTCTAATCTCTAATTGTCATACCACTCAAATTTCATATTAAGAAATTCTTTTAACCCAAAAAGCAAATTATTCTCCCTTCGAACTGGTTTTCTTTAAAATACAAATCTTGTGTAATCCCAGGCTATCTGTAATCAGAAGCACATTTAAAACTGGAATATAATTTATTTTCATATAATCCTTTCTGGATTACAATCCGCCATCAAATTGATACATTTAATTATTTCAGCTGCTGTGCAAAAAGGCTATAAATGATCCGCCACCTGCAGGATCCTCACATGCAATAGCCTAGTAGCCGGGACAACTTCTTTATGTTTACAGAAGTGACGTAATGATGCAGCGGCATGTTCGAATTTCCCGCGAAAACCTACCCGTACCACTCAAATTAGAAAACATTATTATAAACTAACCATTGTGGCTAAAGTAAGGCGATAGTTTTGAACACTGGCTGGTTATGTACTTGCTCAAATATTGATTTCGGATCATTTTAACCAAAAAAAGTTACAGACTGCAGCTTTAAATTACGGTAGCAAATAATATAATATTAATGAAATGAAAATCCACTTAAGTGTACCTAAAGCAAATACACTTTTATAACTGATTCTTTACACTTAAGTACATTTTTATAAAAGGTATTTTGCAATCATTTAAAATTTAAATGTTTTATTTAAAGTTACATTTTAAATCATTATGTTTTAACAATCTCGTGTCATGCTGTAAAGAAATACATTATTTTTATGTTCACTATCATACTAAAGCACATACAAAGTGCTTGATTATTTGCATGTTATTTGTTATGTATTTAATATATTTTGAATGTACTAAACTGCAACTTGATCATTTCAAATGTGCAACTGCAATTACAATATTTAAAAAAAAACATGGCATACAAGAGAGATATGTGAATACTATAAAAACTATATTTTATTGTTTGTCAGTACATTCAGCATTACACTTTAACCATATTTTAAAGGCAATAGATATAATTATGGAATTACATATCAAAAAAGCACACTTAGGTTGAACTAATCACATGTAATATGCATTTAATCTATAATACATTTTCTTTTCATTGCAATTGACATGCAATTAAGTGCATGACATTTATTTTGTATAGTAAGCTGAATATATTTGCAATGCATATGTATATCAAACACCTTAATAAAATGTTACAACAGTCTGTTTCTGAGAAAATTTAAAACAGCAGTGAAACGTGCAATATCATTTTGCAACCATTTTGTAACAACAAGCAGGTTTTTCAAGACCCCATGCTGTTTAATAAACCCACATATGCAATGGAGAAATAAAAAATATACAGCTTGTATACATTCTCAAAAAAAAAAGCTGTCACTGTTGTGCTACCTTTTCAAGAGATACACATTTGTCCCTGAAGGATGCATATTAGTGCCTTAAAGGTCCATATTAGAACCTAAAGTGTACACATTAGTATTAGTACGTTAAATGTACATAATAGTACCTTTTGAAAGGGAACCGCCACAGTGACAGCTTTTGTACCTTTTTTTTTTTTTGGACATGTCTTCTTAAAAGTGCAGTGAAATGTACCTGAAAAAAATTGATTAGGTTTTGAAGAAAGTGTAGGCAGAGTCCAATAAGCCTGGGTTAAAGCATGAAGTCAGATAGCCAAAACTGTTAGTCACCTAGTGTCTGACAGAAACTATTCAAGAGTGGGAATGACTGTTTTTGCACTGTTTTTGACAATGAAAGCAGAATGAATTGGCTTGGAGAAATGCAAGCTTTCATTTCTTACCCACATGGTCTCCCAATTTCACACTCCGTCAACGCAGCGCTACACTTGCCAGAAACAGCAAAGATCACTGAAACTGACCGGTATACGGTGAGTAATTTACATAAGATAAACACTGACTTGGCACAATGTCGACTACTTTTATGGATGACAAGTAAGAATGAGCGGTTTTGCATGGCCTACCAGATACAGGCTTGTGCATGAAAGAAACAGGTGTATTTGTGCAGTTGTGGATTCATATCTGTCCCCCCAGCTTAAGCAGAACCCACACATAGACTCATGCAAACAATACACAAACTTCAAGAGAAGATATTAGGCACATTCCACAGGAAGCTTACACATCGCTCCTTCCTCTCTGCCTCTTATCCTCACTGATCTGAGCTGATTGCTGTGGGAGGAATGATAATGGAGGAACGAGATATACTGTATGAGAGACGAACCACGACACTTCCGCCTCACTGTGAAGCTAGATGAATGACTTCATAAGTGTCTATTTTCTGGTCTTAGTTAGCACATTACTGATAAAGCTTGCAAGTATAAAACTGGTGTATGGATATGTTTTAGTACAAGATCGGTGATTGTGGTCTTAGAAAAAACTGATGGCCTGGACCCATTGTTAACTGTGCATCATTTTAATTTCAATTTTACTTAATACTATAGTCCGTTTTAGTATTATTCATTGTTTTAGTCTTTTGATCAAAATATTCTTAAATTTAGTCGATATTTTATAATGTCATATTCAATAAATACAGTCCATTTTAATCTGATTGATAACCATTTCGTCACAAACTAGCATTTTTGACACCTTGTAAGTTTTAGTTTAAAGGATTCGTTCACTTCCAGAATGAAAATTTCCAGATAATTTAATCACCCCCATGCCATCCAAGATGTTCATGTCTTTCTTTCTTCAGCAAAAAGATGTAAGGTTTTTGAGGAAAACATTGCTGGATTTTTCTCCATATAATGGACTTCAATGGATACCAATGGGTTGAAAGTCCAAATTGCCGTTTCAATGCAGCTTCAAAGAGTTGTACACGATCCCAGTTGAGAAATAAGGGGCTTATGTGGTGAAACAATCTGTCATTTTCTAAAAAAAAAAAAAAGTATATACTTTAACCACAATTGCTTATCTTGCCCTAGCTCGACTTCACAGGTTCCGTGTGACGTAGCGAAGTACCGACCCAGTGTTTACAAAGCGAACGTGCAAAGAAAGTCAAATGCCTTTTACAAAAAAGGTAAAACAACGATGCTGGACGATTTTGAAGTTGAATGAGAAAATAAGATGGAGTTTTTCGTTCTACCCTACCTTTTTTAAATACACAGGCGAATGCATGAAGTTGTGCATGCACATCGCAGAGCTAGTGCAAGACCAGCATTTGTGGTTAAAATGTATATACATTTTTATTTACTTATTTTTGTTTTTAGAAAATGACAGATCGTTTGCTAGATAGACACCTTATCCTCGCTGGGATCGTGCAAGAGCCCTTTGAAGCTGCATTGAAGCTGCAATTTGAACCTTCAACCCATTGTTCCCCATTAAAGTCCACTATATGGAGAAAATTCCTGGAATGTTTTCCTCAAAAACCTTAATTCCTTTTCAACTGAAGAAAGAAATATTCGAACATCTTGGATGACATGGGGGTGAGAAAATAATAAGTGATCACCCAGATTTAGACCAACCTATTTTGTATTTACAAAATGCGTTCACAGGCAAATTTGCTTTATGTATTTTCCCAGCGTTGAAATCAGGCACATATAAATGCCAGGAAACACTATTCCTGGCTGAATATCAATATCCATGGACCACTGGATCTTTGGTAAGTTGTAAGGAACGCTATATTGAGTCCAACAACCTTTAGTTTAAACTGATTATCGTTTGTTTTACTCGCGTTTTCGTAGCTTCCCTATTAAATCCAGTTATGCAGCAGGCTCTTTTGCCACTCAGTTCGGCTAAGGGGGCGTTCCGGCGGGAAACTGATGTCAATTCATATATATGTAGCCATCAAATTAAATCTAAGACTTATTACCCATTGGCTTATTGCTAGTTAATCAGACTAGTTCTTAGAACGTATTGGGAATGTTTATCCAAATGACCCTAGTCAAACTATAAAAGACCAACATTATGAAAACATGTACTATTTAAAGATGTGTATATGTCTCTCTTATCTCTTAGCTGTCCATCGTGTTCGATGATGATGCTTGCGCCAGAGAATGGGAGTGGGGGGGGGGTTCAGCGATGTTGCCGCTGGTGCCACTTCTCGTGGGCGTCGAGTCCGATCCTTGAGCCTCACACTCTTCCACAGATGGAGCAAGGGAAACCAGATACCAGGGGGGTACCAGCCGCCCTCTGGTGTCTCTTGGTGCGTCTCTCGGATCGTCCGTCTTGGTTGGTTTGGTGTATTTGAGAAACTGCAGTGGCACAGGTGACCTGCCAGGCTGACCTGTCGAGTGCCAGATATTCGAGCTGCGTGAGGGGAATGTTTGCTCGCTTTAGGAGGTCCTTGGTGTAGTCCTTAAAACGCCGTTTTTGCCCTCCAGCAGAGCGCTTTGCGCCCATTAGTTGACTGTAGAGGACTTGGCAGGGCAGGCGATGTTCAGGCATGCGTATGGTTTGCCCTAGCCAACGCAGATGTTTTTGGGCCACTGCAGCTTCCATGCAAATTGAGTCAGTATTGCTGAGGATGACTGCGAGCTTCCCAGGACAAATTGAGGATCTTCTGAAGGCAGCGGATATGGAAGGCCTCTAGGTTAGTAATGTTCTGGCGGTATGGGGTCCATGCCTCTGCCCCATAAAGCAGAGTGGAAAGACATACAGCATTGTAAACGGCGACCTTAGTACTGATCTTCAGGTTATGGTTTTCAAAAACCCTGCTGCGTAGGCATCCAAAAGATGATGAGGCTTTATTTATTCGGGTGTGTATTTCTGTGTCAAGGGAGCAGCATGAGGACAAGGTGGAGCCGAGGTAGGTGAAGTGGTCCACTATTTTAAGTGGAACACCATTTATGTGAAAACTGGGGGGTATGGGGGCGGGGGTGGAGAGATAGGACATGACCTGGTTTTTTTGAGTGTTAACCTGTAGGCCAAAAGATTGGTACAGACTGGATATTATATTTAGGGCGTGCTGCATAGAGTCCGGGCTGTGGGCCAAAACGGCACAGTCATCAGCATACTGAAGCTCACAGATTTGGCGGGACTTTATCTTTGTGCAGGCCTGGAGTCGATGGATGTTAAAGAGGCTACTATCAAGTCGATATTCCACATGGACACCGTCTTCATGCCCTATGACACGATGGAAGAGGCAGGTGATGGCAGAGAGGAAGATGTTAAAGAGTGCCGGAGCCAAGACACAGCCTTGCTTCATCCCAACGTTTACCTCGAAAGACTCAGACTTGAGTTCTCCCGGTACTCTGGCTTGCATCCCATCATGCAACTGCTGTAGGATGCTGAGAAACTTGGGTGGTACCCCAAGTTTGGAGAGGTTTCTCCAGAGCAGCTCACAGTTGATGGTGTCAAAAGCTTTACTGAGGTCGATGAAGGCTATGTAAAGGTATTTGTGCTGTTCTCGACTCTTCTCCAGCAGCTGCCTCAAGACAAAAACCATATCTGTCGTGGATCTTGACTTCCGGAACCCACACTGAGTTTCCGGAAGCACAGCTTCCGAGATTTGCTCGACCAATCTGCTGAGCATGATCTTGGCCAGGACTTTCCCTGTGATGGAGAGGAGAGATATCCCGCGGCTGTTACCGCAGACTGCTTTGTCTCCTTTCTGCTTGTAAATGACCACGATGTTAGCATCCTTCCAGTCCTGTGGAAGGGACCCATGTTCCCAGATGTTTTGGATCTAGAGATGCAGACGGCGCGTGAGGATATATCCTCCGTGTTTGAAAACCTCTGCAGGGATTCCATCGGGTCCAGCGCATTTGTTGTTCTTCAGCCCTGCAATGGCTTGCCGGAGTTCAGAGTAAAGTGGTGGGGTATCCAAGTGCACGGTTGGTGGCAGGTCTGACAGATTATCCAGGATATGTGGATCAGCAGAGTTGGTGTGGTTGAAGAGACTCTCAAAATAATTTTCCCAACGTGCAAGAATCTCGTGGCGATCCTTAAAAAGTGTGGACCCATCAGCTGATCGAACTGGGGCGATCGCCCGTTTCCTGGGGCCATGGCGATTTCTCGTGCCTTTTTCACCCACCAGGTGTTCTCCATAGACCGGAGGGCTCGTTGGGTTTCTGCTCTTGCAGCAGTGAAGGAGGTTATAAGGGTGGGAGATCCAGGGATCCTGGTTGTTCAGCGCTGTACAGTTGAGATTCTTGGAAGAGGCTGCCCTTGGACTACGGGGTTGAATGCTCATGAGTAGACTGGATCTGACCATGAGGTGGTCAGTCCAGCACTCAGCTCCTCTCATAACACGGGTGGTAAGGACATCCTGTCTATCCTTTTGACGGACAATCACGTAGTCAAGGAGGTGCCAATGTTTTGAGCATGGGTGCTGCCAGGTGGTCTTAAGCCTGTTCTTCATCTGGAAAATGGTGTTAGTAATGACCAGCTGGTGCTCTGCAAAGAGAGAGAGGAGTCTGAGCCCATTATGGTTCATTTTCCCCACACCATGCTGGCTGATGACTTTACTCCATACCAGGTGCTCCGTACCCACTCTAGCATTGAAATCTCCCATGAGTATGAGCCTGTCCGTAGCCGGGGTTTTCTGTAGGATGGCATCAAGAGCTCTATAGAAATCCTCTTTGATGTTGTGCTCGGCATCAAGAGTTGGAGCGTATGCACTGATGAGAGTGGCGAAGCGTTTCTTTGTCAGAGGAATGAGCCATGTCATCAGTCTTTCATTGATGCCAATAGGGGATTCCGGAATGTGTTGCAGCAGTTTAGACTTCACAGCAAAGCCAACTCCATGGTTACGATGAGTGCCTTCAGGGACCCCCTTCCAGAAGAAGGTGTACCCAGCACCAGCCTCTTTCAAGGAGTCCTCCCCATGTAGTCTGGTCTCTGCTATGTCGATATTATATCTTGCAAGCTCCAGGGCCACCAATGCTGTCCTGCGGTGGGGCCTGTCAGGAGTTTCGGCCAGGTCCAGCAATGTGCGAATGTTCCACGAAGCAATGCTTAGCTTATTTTTCACTTAAATTTTTCGACCGCAAGGGGGGATGCTCCGACGGTTGCGGCTTACCGTCCGGAGTGTGGGGAGCAGACAATTTTTTGACCACCTTTTCCAGGTCCTTCCCCATCACAGGGGTGAGCAGTGTGGGGCTGCTCAGTCGCAGTGGAAGCTACCGAAAAGAAGAAGCAAGAAGCTTGCGCATAGGTATAGATTAGGGTGGGAGTGTGGGTGCGCAGACCTCACTCCCACCATCTTCACTCCTACCAGATAGACCTCCAGTGGCATGAGAAAACCCATGACGACCTTCGACTGGCAGGAAGTTGCAGGGGGCTGCCGGTAGTCCGGTCAGTTGGACTCCGCCTATGCCTGCCCCCAGGTGCAGGTTTGTCTTCAGGGTTTGCTCCCCTAGCCACGGTACCCTCCCGAGTTAACCCACGTGGCTGTGGGGTTGCCTTCTTCCGCCTTCCCAGCCGTTGTAATGGTTCACACACCACCATCTTCCACCTGTGCCGTCGTTGAGGTCTTTACTATTTACCCATAGCTGGGGCTATTTACCCATAGCTGGGACAGTGGTTGACGGGCATCAGGGCATTTCCACTCATCGATGGGCCTGCATGCCACGTCTCTGGGGCCCACTGCTGCTCCGAGATCCCGTACAACTTAGCCTGGAACCGCAAGGGACCAGTTACCATGTGTGCCACGAGGAGGCATGTACGAGATCTTGGCAGTGGAGAGGCTATGTACCAGCTGAGGAGACTTACACACTCGGCTCCTCTTTTCACCCCTGAAAAACAAAGGGCTATCCGGTGGCAGCAGCTGAAAGCAAAAAGTGATCATGCATGCTGCTAGCTACAAGCACTACCACTCCAACACTGCTGCACTGACGCATCACACTCCCTGTGTGAAACACACACGCACACACTGTATATGTACACACACACACACACACACACACACACATTTATTGATATAAACAAAATACATAATTTTTATTTTCCCAAAATCATTGTCAATATCTGTTTGTTTCACATATTTCATCAACAGTACATTGTAATTAAAATAATTTAATTCTAGTTTTGTTACAGTGTCTCATCTTCATTATTGTTGATGTAATAATAATAATACAATTTTAATGAACATTTTCATCATTTAATTGACAAAATTAATATTGTTGTCCGTTCACCATGAGCTTATCATCATTCTTTAATTTGCTATTGGTATTCCTTTAAAAATCTAAAGTATGAGTCCATTCCATTCTGCTTGTTATGACGTATTTGTCATTGTCATAACAGTGGAAATAGTGGGCTGGGCTAAGCATTGTGGGAAAGAGACAGAGAGATGTGACTCTGGAGCAAAGCCATGCCAACATTACTGTAAAACAAGAGCATCAAATGAAAACACCATTCCTTTGGAAGCAGAGATGTAAGAGAAAAGCCTGCCTTCAATTTTCTGCATGGCCAATTTCAGCATTGCGTTCAGTGTGTTCTTTCTCTTTGAGAAATGAAACCACAAATTGTTCTTACTCAAGAGTTGTCAAATGTGTGAGGAGTCATTTCCTGAGGCTATTGAAAATGGGCAACTATCAGACAAAAAGCTACCAATGGCTTTCCATTTTACACTGATGCTCAGTTTTATTCTTCATGATAGATGTGCTCTTCAATGGACAATACTGAGGGACATACTTTAATTCAGCAGTCAGTAAAGACATTTAAGTTACCTTTTTTTCTATTTTTAAATACATGCTACTCTTTTGAACTTTATATTCATCAAATAATACAAAATACAGTTTCTACAGCACAAGTATTTTCAACATTCATAATAATAAGAAATCTTTCTTGAGCCCCAGATCACAACTGTTAATGATGCTGAAAATTCAGCTTTCCATTACCGGAATAAATTACATTTTTAAATATATTCAAACAGAAAACAGTTATTAAAAATTATAATATTATTTCCCAATATTACTGTTTTACTTGGTTAAATAAATGCAGTCTTATGCATAAGAGATATCTTTTAACATATAAAAACTCTTATCTCTTACTAAAATCTTAATACCAGGCCCAAACTTTTTTTTTTTTACACTAAACTTTACCCACAAACACATTTAGTTATTTTATATAGTTCTTTTTGGACCATTCAGCCATCCAGGTCTTGGTAAACAACATAGATGTCATGACATCATGAAGGCCCTTATTTACACAGAAGAGAAGAGAAGAGGAAGAGAAGCTTGACTGACCTGTAAAGCAATCAGTGCATTTGTGTAGTTCATATAGGCTACATGCTGTTTAGGGGGTTATCTGATATATATTGCACCACAAATACATTTAAATAAAGGTGCATCAGTCTCAAACAAAAATCTGAAAATCTTTTAAAGGTCGATGTCACTAATCTGATACATTTGACAAATCACTGGCAAAACATTGCATTTTCAGAAGCGCTGTCTGTATCAACCTGGCACCTTTATACTCCCAGAAATTGCATAAAACCTTCAGATTAAAAAGGTGCTTCTCAAACCTGTCCTGGAGTCACCACACAACTGTACATTCGGATGTTTGTATTTTCTCCTTTTTCTAACCAAAAAATTTACAAATATCATATGTAATAAGGAACGACATATAGTTACAATTAACAATACAGTTAAATTTGTTAAAATTGGTTAATTCAGTAGTTAGCATAATATAATAAACAACCCTTTTACAGATTTTTTCCTTGGTTGATGTTAATTTCTACATATACTAATACAGTATAAGATTTCAGCTTGTATAAGTTAATATCAGTTGTTAACTGAACAATATTTACATTAAGGCTATAAAAACATTAAGGGCTATACATTTTTTATAGTTTATGAGAAAGTAATGCATTAAGGGATAGTTCACCCGAAAATGAAAATGCTGTCCTCTTTTACTCATGTAAAGGATGTTGTTCCAGACCTATATACATTTCTTTCTTCTGTGGAACATAAATTTTGAAATTTTTTGATATTTTAAAAATTGTTGTTCCCATACAATGTAAGTAATTGGGAACAAAAGCTGTTTGGTGTCCAACATTCTTCAAAGGAAATAAAAAATAAAAGGATCTCATACAGCCTTGGAATGACTTGAGGGTGAGTAAATGATGACAGAATGTCCATTTTGTGGTGAACTATCCCTTTAAGTGATATTTAACAAATGTTATTTTTTTATATGTTGTTTGAATCATAAATTAACTGAATGAAGTTTAACGTCAAATCCCAAACATCATCTTTTAAATAAAGTCCAAGTTATTTCACAACCGCTTATCGCCAATATTGCTCTGAATAATAACATATTTTCATTTTCTGGCACCAATGTCCACTTCATTTGGATTTGGGCCACTCAGGGCAGAATACACTGGCTTTTTACTAGCATGTCAGTTTGCACAAGACTACTATTGCCTGTACTTCTGTTTTCAGGGCATTAGGGCAATTTTTGACTTTCCTCAAAGCAAACGCTCCTGTATCAGCATGGCGTGGCACAACGTGAGCTCTGTGGCTTTTGATATGATTGTCAAGTTTGGTTCATTGATTGTGGAAATCATTAGCGCTCTGATAGATAGTGTGCATATATAGAGCTGTAGCCAGAAGACTAGAGGAAGCTGCCCACTCAGGTTTTCACCCCTGACTGTGTCCAACGCACGGATGGGATCCAGATGTGCAGTGTGTGTGCGCTGTTTCACTGTTCACGCTGTTGCCATCTGGAGCAGAGCAGGAGAGAAACCTGCATTTACATATATCTACCCCACGATGATGCTGTCATACCCTAGACATGATCAGACATGAGGCGCCCCACCAACACGAACACAATTACACATGTTAACACCCTTTATTTGTAGTATGTCAGGTTAAGGGAGTGACTTTAAAGTCAACATGATATCAAAATTGACCCTATTTACTTTATAAATGCACTTAACTGGTCTTATTGTGATCAATTCATTGGTATATGTTATTCCAAAGAAAAAAAATGTTTGTCTTTGTAATCTTTTATCAAAATGTAATAACTCTTCTTCTGAAACAACTTTCCTCTTCCTTTGACGTTAATCTGACGGCATGGATGAGGACAGACAGATCAGTGTTTGGCTAGTGTCGCACTATTAGCCCCCTGCTGGTATATGCCTTAACTACACTATTTTTAACTGTTTTTGTTTAGTTAATAAAACTTCTTGGTTTTTAAATAAAAATGCACTTAATTGTTTTGAATGTGCACTTGTGTACTTAATGTTAAAGTATCATATCTCTATATATATATATATTATAATATATATATATATATATATATATATTACAGGTGTTATAATTTGTCAACGCTTTCCTACTGTACAAGATATGATGCGACAAAGGAGCACGGAGACGAAGGAAATTAACATCAAAGGTCTTTTAATTTCAAAGGACTGACCTTCTACTCTCCCCCTCCCGGAAGGCACGTCCAGCTCCCACCACATCCCACACCGTTCCGGGACCCATGGCAGAGCAACGCAGATACAGCGTTAAGCCAATGGCGGAGCAGACTTTTCAATCCAAAAAAAAAGTAGGCGGAAAACTCATACTTGGGGAAAATCTCAACCCCTAGGCCCCTCTCTGGGCTAGACTTGGGAACTGGAACCCTCTCTGGGCTAAACTCGGAGAATGGAGCCCTCTCTGGGCTAAACTCGGGTACTAGAGCCCTCTCTGGAGCGAGCTCTGGCGAGACTGAGCTTGACCGAGGAGCGGCCGGCGGGCTTGACTGATGAGCGGCTTTGACTCGATTTCCGAGCGTCCAGTGAGGCTTGACAACGTCCGGCCGGCGGCTGGTTCTGGCTCAGAGCCGGACGCTCTCCATAAACCGGAGGATCCCTTCCCTCCAGCTTAGTCCCGTGGTGTCTGGGAGGTCCACGGGGTGATGGTAGTTGACAGAGAGTTAATGGTGGCATCATCCAAAACAAAAGACTTTTCAAAAATGGCACACCAACATGGAGAGGGCGCCATGTTACTGTTTTGGTCTGGTATTCTGTCACGCTTTGCCTACTGTGCAGGAGACGTGGAGACAAAGCAGCGCGGAGACGAAGGAGAATTAACATCAAAGGTCTTTATTCAATTCTAAAGCAGGACACACACGTAGTGAGAGTATTGACCGACATTCAATACCGGACGACCAACTCAGAATAGGAAACTTTAAATACACATGACATGATGAGGGGAAGACGAGAAACACCTGGCATCAATAAACATAATTAAACATGAGGGAAAACTGGGTCATGGAACATGTGGGGAGCAAAACACAAGACACAGGACTGACAATTATATTACTTAAGTGCCCTTTGATTACTGTTTTAAAGGTCCCATATTGTCAAAACTGAAATTTCCTGGCTTTTTTCATGATAACTGAGGTCTAGGTGATATGTAACTACCATATAAGTTTCAATCCACAGTCAAATGCACACAGCCTGCATAAAGTAGCTGTGATTTTTCACAAACCATTGTGACTTCCGTAAAAAGGTGACATCAGAACTACTCAGTCACCGCCTTCAGTCACCCCCCCGAGCACCGCCCACAGTCCCACTCTCCTTTTGCCAAACCTGCAGACAACATCGCGTCCATGCCATTGCTGAGCAACAACAACATGGAAACATGTCGCGAAAACGCTGTTCGGTCTGGATTTCAGGAAACTACATCATTGCAGAGTAGGGCTGTGATGATCGCCGTGACAACCGTGTCAACCGTTGTCTATTGTCACTGGCGGTAGTGCACGTGACGTCACACACTCTATAACAAGCATAATACAATGTTTTGTATACAAGTGTAATAATAGTAACAGTTGCAAATTGTTTTATTTAGACTATAAGTCTATGCTAATTCACAAATTACCTCAAACGCCATACACGGCGTTTGATCCTTTAGATTGGCAGGTTTGAGTGCAGGAAAATACAGTACAGAATACAGAAACCAAATACTACATCGCCAATCTGGAATCATTTCCATTCATGTCATCGATCTGCATTTGTACAAGCGTCTTCAAGTTCATGTGATTGCAAACGCTCGGCTGGTAAGGTTTGTATTTACTGCATTCGGTGTTTGAAAAAAAAAACATGAATTACCATTCTGAAACATCCTGTTGTAAGCGCGTTTGAGGAGGTGCTTGGTTGTTTCCTGTCTTTGATTCGGGGTCTGAGTTCGGCTCAAACATGTAAGGCCGGACAACATTTCCCTCAGCAGTGACCATCATTACCGGTGTTTCTATTGACCTTACTTGAGTATCACTAATTCACAGCAAGCTACAGCATACATGACCCTAGTTACCTGTGGTTGACCTGGCCGTGCTCCAGCGCCATCCATTTTAAGGGCTAGTTGATTCGGCAGGTGAGTTGTTACACACTCCTTAGCGGATTCCGACTTCCATGGCCACCGTCCTGCTGTTTATATCAACCAACACCTTTTCTGGGGTCTGATGAGCGTCGGCATCAGGACTCAAAAAACAACAGGCCAATCAGAAGAGAGGCTCATGAATATTAATTAGACAGGCCAAAATCGACCTGTTCTTTGCAGAGCTTCTGAGAGAGGAGCTGTAAAAATATATTGAGTTGGTTTTTGGTACTTATACCGCAAATAAATATTCTTAAGGACCTAAAATAAAACTCCAGAAAGGTGTAAAATATGTGACCTTTAAAGTGCACAATCAATATCAATTTAAACGTTTTATAACACATTTAATTTTTTAATAATATAAAAAGTAACAATTACACTTATTTTGATGTGTTGACTAACATATAAACTACTTGATTATAGTATTAACTGTAGTGTGTTATTCAGTATTACATTTAAAGTTAATATATTTGCAACTTCATCTTTACAAATTTTAATAATACATGTTAATTTTGTATATAAAATTTTAATTCATCACATACAAGTTTCAATAGGACTTACATAAAGTATATTTTAGTTTACCATAAATTTTTATCAGTACATTTGACAATACACTTTTACCATATATCAAAGACAATAGAAGTAATATAACATTAGATGTACTTATGTTTGACTTAAGTGGGTCAGAAAGCACTGTTAAGTTCAACTGATTGCATTTAATATCAATTTAAAGTATAATACATCTTTATTTAATTGTGAATAACATGCAATTAAGTGTCTTAAAACCTTTTGTATTTCACACTTAAGAATATTCTTTTAAAGTATAGTATTGCTTTTAAAAAAGTATGCTAATATGTACTTTTTCACAAGAGCAAATTAACCAAAACAATTAAATAAATTAAAAAGGGCATGTATAGTTGAAAATAAAGAATTTTTAAGTCCTGTGAAAAATTGCTGGCCCTTTTGATTCCATTTGAAGAAGATCCCTATACCACTACCACTAAATAAGGATTTTTTTTCTTTTTCCTTTTCTTTTTTTGGCAAGCGAGAAAGAAAGAACAGAATACTAATTAATCAGAGAATTCCATGCAATATTAAAAGATTGTCATTACGAAATATTCAAACTATAAACAACACTGACAATGACTATTTAAAAATAACACAGATAAGCAAAGAAGTTTTTAATTAGAGTTCACACAGCAGTGAACTGAATTCTCCACAGTGGCACCAGATCTCGACATTTCATTGCCTTTAACAAGTTTTTTTTTGATCATTACAGTTGCATGTTAATACCTTTATTAAACATTCTTCACTTTGACAACATGCCACATCTACTTTGTGGTGCTCCTTCATATCCAGGATCATCTCTACCACGGGACTCAATCTCCATTCTAACTCTCATTTTAGTCCTCTCACGAAGGTTTCCTGTCATCTGCGATAACCTGTCTTCCTATCTTCCAACCTGACCTTATATAAAAGATGCTTCACTTCAAAGAGTCAGGGAGAAGGAACTCGGTGGTTGCAGAGGTCCTGAGTACAGAGTGAACATTTCTGGGACAGTCTGTGAAAAATCATCTTTTAAAACAGAAGCTTCTCTAATGAGGCATCAAGACCAACCCAAACACATCAGAGCTCATCTCTCTCGGTTTATCCATTTGTTGACAGTACTGGACATTATCCATGACCCCTGAGCTTGTGATTGTGAAAACAAACATTCAATATTAGAAGATTGTCTGATTACACGCCTCTCTGGAACTTTCTTTTTCAATGAGTAATAAAGCAAAATCAACTTTTGGTTATTACTTAAGCTGACATTTTGATATAGGTTGATTTAATCTTAATGGGGTGAAGCTGAGGTGAGTCCTTTTCCAAAAATCAAAATGTCCTACTTAAGCCTTTTATTTTCAGGCAAGAAGCTTAATTTCAGTACCTTTTCATACAGATGGAAATTAAATCTTAAACGAGGACATAATACGCAGAAGCACCAGACTGTGAAAAGTGATTCCATGATTGAGCTTTAGTACAATAACTTGTGCTACAACAGCACCATCTGGTGTTTAAGTGGTTCTTCAGCAAGAACAATTAAGATATTGAGGCATTTTACAGTTTGCAAATTCCAAATTTCTCTCTCTCCCTCTGTCTCTCTCTCTCTCTCTCCTCAAGTTCAAGTTGCTTTATTGGCATGGCATTTGTGTTACAGTATTGTCAAAGCATTTTAGATGTGTAAAATACAGAATATAATTACACCACCAAAATAAAAAGGAGGCAATAAATGAGAGAAAATAAAATATATATAAAATAGAATAAAAAATAACAACAGCAGACAGTATTTCTAATATTAATTATAATAATTTCAATTATATGCAATGAAGAATATGTCAAATAAAGCAAAAGGATACAATGAATTAACCATTTCGTATGATGTATATGGTACACTCTTAAAAATAAAGGTGCTTCAAAAGGTTCTTCACAGCGATGCTATAGAAGAACCATTTTTGGGTCCACAAAGAACCATTCAGTCAAAGGTTCTTTAAAGAATCATCTCTTTCTTACCTTTTTGTAATCTGAAGAACCTTCTTTTTCCATGAAGAACCTTTTGTGAAACAGAAGGTTCTTCAGATGTTAAAGGTTCTTTATGGAACCATTTAGACAAAAAGGTTCTTCTATGGCATCGTGAAGCACCTTTATTTTTAAGAGTGTATATACATATTCTGCAAGCTAGTTTACTAAGTCCATCTCATCCCTCCGATATTAATAGTTCTCCTGAGTCATTTAGAGAAATAAACTCAATGCTTTAAATTATGTAAAGTATGTTTGCCTTGTAGTGGTGTATTTGGGGCAGACAAGAAGAAAGTGTTTCTCGTCCTCTATTTGATTTACAGTAAGTCACAGTGTTTACATAATCACTGTTCTCTAGGAATCCAGGATTTTTTATCTTCCTTTCTCTAAGTCATGGTCACTGAGTCAATATTTTGAAAGGATTTGTCTTTCTTGTAATTGTTTGATTGATAACTGATTTGCCAATTTGGTGGTTCTATTTTAACACTAATAACACTGGAGTTTGGTTTGGAGGTCAATTTATTTATTTATTTTTCATCATAATTATACTTTAGATTATTGTCAATTTCTTTATGAATGTTAGGGTTGTGGCTGCAGTCAGACTACAGTCATTCATTAGTTTAAGCACGAGTGTATTGAGCACTCCCTGCCTCACTCCACAACCCTGCTGAAACAACACAGTTCTGAGATTCCCAATTTTGACCACACATTTACTGTTTTTATACATGGATTGTATAACACTGATTGTTTTTCCACCAATGCCAGTTTGTAATCATTTGTATAGTAAACCATTATGCCAAATAGAGTCAAAAGCTTTTTTTTTTAAATAAACAAAACATGTAAATATTTTTCTTTGTTTACCTTTTAGATTTTGTTAATTAGAGTGTGGAGAGAATAAATGTGGTTGGATGTACAGTACGTTGTTTTGGTAAAAAAAGCTCATTTGTGATTTATTTAAGATCTTGTGTCTTGTAAGGAATGTCACTGTGGCTGTTTATTATATTGCAAAAAAGCTTTGCTAAGTTACTGCCCCCACAAATGCCACAGTAATTATTGGGGTTGAATTTATCTTCTTTTTTATATATAGGTGGAAGTCACCAGAGAATAAGATCAAATTGAATAATTTAGCTAGAGCTTGAATTATGGAAGGGCTGCTAAGTTTGAGCAGTTCACTACTGATGTTGTCTGGTCTTGCCTTGTTTAATTTTAGATTTTTAATGTGGTCTGTTATTTCTGATGTTGTTATAAACATATCCAATAGGTTTTGGTAATTTTGTTATTGTTTTCTTTAAGTCTTCTAGCTTTTCCTTTGTTTTTGTTTGGGGCTGGTTGAGGTCTGGTTCAAGTTTTTGATAGAGATTTAAAGTAAGACCTCAGTGGGCACAGTGATTTCTCTGTATCCTCTTGGACAATGCAAGTTCTCATTACTCCAACACCATGTCTCATGAAATATAGCAATGGCTATGTCTTTTATATTACTAAGTAAGTCTTGGTCTGCAGTCTTGTTCCCAAAAGTTGAAGAATGCAAACCCTGTATATTCCAACAGCTAATTCTAAACAATTTCATAGATAAGATACAGTAAAGTGTGTGTATATATTCAGAGAACAAATTTTATTTTTGAACATGAAAAAATAATTTCCCGAGGTCCGGACCTTTGTGACCCCATAGCTGATGTAGCATAGCAGGCCTGATGTCAGGGCATGTCAAAACTTCTCCAGGGCCCCAAAAGGGTTCCCCAGACCTCAGAGGGTTAACTGTGAGGAACCTCTCCGGAACCTCCTCAAGGGGTTTAAAGGGAGGTTTACAGAAAGCTTCTTGGACCACGACCAGATCCCAGGATGGGACTCTAGAGCGTGAAGCAAGCCTCAGCCTCAAGGCGCCACAGAGGAACCATGTAACTAGGGCTTTGAATCTTTGGGTAAACAGCGAATTGATTCGATTCATGATTCATAGGGTTTCGATTCGATTCGATTCAAGAACGATATTTGCAAATTCAGAATGATTCGATTCGAGACGATTCACAGTTAAATTCGATGTGATTCGATTAACAAGTCGATTCTGCATTCTTTAAGTGCATTCCCAGGATTATTAAAATGCTTCCCCCAAATTCTTTATATGCTTAGTCAGAGGGCAAACTGCAGCCTTTATGGAGTCAGAGATTGAGGGCAAAAAACCCCCCCACTTTTGTCCATTGTTAGATGTTAGTTTAATGATGCTGTGGCCTGACATATGGCATAAGAAATTTACCCTAGTAAAAAAGTAATATATTTTAAATACATTTATTTCAAGCTAAGAATAGTTCAAATCTATTAATACAGTTATTGACCCATCACTCGAGGTGTACTGATATAAAAAGTATAATTAAACTTTATTTGGAGTACTACTTGTGCCAGGGACGTGCACAGACATTTTGAGGGGAAAAAAGGGCACTTCTCATATTTATTTACATTTTTTCTAAACAAAACATTAAATATATTAGAGGTGTGAGATATTGACAAAAAATATATATCTCAATATTTTCTGGGATTTTATCAATAACGATAATTAGATGATATTTTGCAGATTAGCATATGAAATTTATAAGCAGTTTTTGTCTTTTTTTGTAAAACACCACTTACAATCGTAGGAAACAGTGAGTTGTTGTTGTTTTTTTTGTACAGTTCACACTACATTTTTAGATAACCTTAATAATATGCTTCATGTGAGAACATCTACATGAATTGGTTTCTTGTAAGTTAAAAATATAATTCAATCTGACTATATCAATCTGACAAGTTATGTAAACTGAAGTCACGTTAGTAGGATAGATCAAATACAAGTACATCTCTGAAATGACAATTGCAGGTTAACACTTTTTTCCCAGTAGATGTTTTAATGTGCCACCTTACAGTTTTCACTGTGTTCTTCTGGCCACACTATTAAAAATGTATTGGAGTTGCCACTGTTTACACATGTAAATAAATATTTTGAGATCCATCTTACATTTTAACATAATTTTTTTATTTTGATGATTTGTAAATGAAGTAACCCTGTTTGAACTTTATAATTATATATACTGTAATTGATAAATTACATATATATATATATAGATAGATATAAATTCTTTATAATTATATATAGTTCACTTTAAAATCTATGTCTATGCTAAAATACAAAAGAGAATTTGAAAAGGGGGAGTTGAACATTACAGATTATTGAATAAGTGAGTGAAACTGAGCTTCTCAGCATTGTCAGGAGTCAGAACATGAGAGTTTTGCTACTCAGAAGGTTTAATGGCTCTCTTGTCGGAGCCACACATTAGTGAACTCTTCATGTACTTTTTAAACTTTTGATCTCTCATGCCATATATAAGTGGGCTCAGCAGACGTGGCAAAATGCTGGTAAGAAGAAAGGTGCAAAAGTAGATTACAGACTGGTAGTAAGGAAAGAGAGATGTTAAGGCCCCATCCAGGACAGTTGTGAACAGGGACAGTGTACAGAGCAGTAACTGGACCCCATGCAGTAAAATGGTTCTCCTGGCCTTCTGTGCTTGAGCTGGTTCTGAAGCAGCTGCTTTAGCAGAGAACAGCACTTTGAAGTAAGTGTAGAAGAGCAGCACCCACACTAAGCACATGTATCTGATGTTAAATACAGCATGACTTATTATATTGTATTCTAAATCAAACACATTTTGGTGGTAGCATGTCCGGCTAGTGGTAAAGAAGGAAAGTGGACGAAGAGCCAAGACCACAAGCAGGTCCAACACACCAGGCACAGCTCCCACCAGCCAGATGATGCCGATCAGGATTTTAGTGTTTTGGACGGTGCATATTCGTACATGATGTAGAGGGAAGCAGACGGCCACGAAGCGCTCAATAGCCATGCCGGCCAGGTTTAGTGGTGTGTTCTTGTAGGCATTGCTTCCAATGAAGATGAAAATGCAGCAGATAGCAACATTCATGTTTGGCATTAAGTAAAATAACACAAACAAAATCACACAGACAGACAATGTAATGATGCCATTGATGATCAGCTGCATGTAGAGGATATAGCGGGGCTCCTGAGCGAAGACAGGATTCTTGAAGAAAGTATAAACCAGCAAGCTGTTGATACAATTGATAATGATACCAAATAAGAACACAATGAAGTTTTTGAAAAAGGTTTCCTCAAAAAGTTCTTGTCGGTTGATTAACCTTGAAGTGTTCATTTCACAATCGTCAATAGCTTCTTTTTTGTTTTTTACCGAAAGTCCTGTTAATTAAATGTAATTTAGGTTATAATTAGGGTAAGAAAATGAAGGCCTTGCATGCTGCAGTAGATCCAAAAAGACTTTTCTGAGCTCCTTCCAGTTAAAATCTGTACATCAAAGATATCAAACTCTGATCCCTCTTTCTGTCTCTTGATCTGTCATTTATATAATGAATTGGTGACATTACTCAGAGGTTTCCATATCCTCATGAGCCTCGTAACGTCACTGAGTCCCCAAAGTCAGAAAAACAATGAGGTTGAAGCAAACAACACTCAGGTTAAAAACAAATTGACCTTTTGTTTGCTTTTGTTTTTATTATTACATTAAACAGTTGGCCATTTATTCATTTATTTAAGTATGTATTTTTATATGTGGTGAGACATATGATAGGCCTATAAATAAACTTGAGTAGCCCACTGTAACATAGATTTTTTTTAAAAGCATAGTTTAAGTAAGTTTAATTTTAAATGTTATAAAATGTTAAATAATAATGAATATTAATATTTGTATTATATATGCATATTTATATACAGTAGCCTATACTGTAGAGTCATACATTAGGTGCACATGTGTCCATTATTGCAGTTTTTCTCGATTGCTTAAACACATTTCTTGAAACTATGACTCGTATTCTCAAAACAGTAAACACAAATCCATAACGTCTCACCCAATTCGCCAAACATCCTATTTTCAGGTCAAAATGAAGCTCTACACTCAAAACCATTCACTCTTGCTGAAAAAACAAAATTTTCCCTCAGACATCACACACAAGCTTTCAAAAACACACACACTACAACATAGTATTACACACTGGTGCAATAAATTCAAAACAATATATCCAAAACTGGTAAGTTATGTTGCTTGTGGTTCTCCCCCTCAAAAACCTTTTCACATGAACACAAAAGACACAACCACATTGCAACACAGCACAACTGTAAAAAAAAAATAATAATTATTCCGCCTCAGCATCCTGTCTGTGTGAGGCCAGAGAATCATCACAGGCTATATTGGCCCTAGCCAGGCAGCGAGGGTAAAATCCTCTTGCATGCCTGATCCACCCCTAGCATGCATCTACTGATATGTCTAGGCAGGCTTCTTCCATGGCCTGAAGGAGGTGAGCACGGATATAAGGTTCTCGGTCATACACTTTCCACCGCCATGCCGAAAAAACTCCTCTATCGGGTTTAGAAAGGGAGAGTATGCAGGCAGAAATATGTTAGAAAACCTCTGGTTATTGGTAAACCAGTCAAGAACCAGAGCAGCGCGATGGAAGCTGACATTATCCCAAACAACAATGTAACGAGGCTGCTCTGGCTGTGCTGGTTCCCTGAGGTCCAGCTGGAACATATGCTCTCTTAGACCATCAAGGAAATCAAGGAGGAGCATAGTGTTATAGGGTCCTAGAATGGCATGACGTTGGAGTACCCCTCGTTGGCTGATGGCTGCACACATAGTGGCATTCCCTCCACGCTGATCAGGGACATTTACAATAGCCCGATGGCCAATTATGTTCCTCCCCCTTCTCCTTCTTTTGGTCAGGTTGAAACCAGCCTCATCCACAAAGATAATTTCATGGGGAACAGGCCGGCCTTCAATCTCAAAGATTCTCTGCAAAACACATGAAACACAGTAGAGTAAATCACTGCCCTGAAGCACAGTTCAAGAGGGCACAAATGACAGCATAAAGTGTTATACTGTGATGGTACACAATACTTCATAAAATATTAAAACTCATACCTGAACAAATTCCACTCGTTGGTCTTTCACTCTGTCAGAGTTTCATTCGAAAGGGACGCGGTACGCCTGTTTCATCCGGAACCGGTGCTTTCGGAGGATACGATCAATTGTGGAGAGGCTGATGGCATTTATCCCTCAAAAATTATGATTATCCTCAATCACTCTCCTTTTAATCTCTCGCAGGCGAATTACATTGGCAATGGCCAGGTTTACAAGCTCCCTCTCTTGCTCCTCCGACAAAAGCCTTAGCCTGCCTCCACCAGGTGGTCGTCTCTGTGTCCTACAAAAATAGAAGCACTCATTACTGTAACACATCCTTTTTACAGGAAAAAATGTAAACATACTGAAACTCTATCTGTATGCGAGGCAATTTGATGTATTTCTTTATTACAGTAGCATAGTGCAACAGTGTATGCACTCTAAAGTTACTGTACAGAGCAGTCTTACTGTAAGTACACCTACTTGTTTTCCTCCCTGAAGGTTCTGATGATGGAGGCGACGGTGAAGCTACTCAAAGTCGCTTGTAAGTGTACCTCAAAGTGTACTCTTGCCCGCCTTCCTCATAGTCAGACATGGACCGGCATGTCAACTAAAGTGGCTCGAATTCATCTGAGATGCTTGTCTCCTTGCCCTTCTTCTCCCTCCTCCTCCCTCCTCCTCCTCTCCCATGTCCTCTTCCTCCTCTCCTCCTCCTCCTCTTCCTCTTCTCTTCCTCTTCGACTATTCTTCATTGTCCTTTCTCTGTGGATCCATTGTTCCAAAGCTCAGTGAACTGATTCGGGCCCTATTATCTATTTATTGAAGTATCTGATTGATGTGTGTTCAATTTTGACTCTTAGTGTTTCCACCTGGGTAACTGTTTGCTAATTGAGCTCAAGCCGTGCTGACTTGAGTGAACAGTATTGAATGCTAGTGCTTTCTAAATGACCACATGGTGTAAACACTGAGAAATGTAGGGATTTGTGTGTAGAGTTTTGCAGTAACAGTTCACCAAATCTGACTCATGTGTTAAAGCAGGGGAAAAGTGTTCAGCAAAATGGGTGTGTTTTTTGAAAAATGGCGTTATGGTTTTGAATTTTAGTTCAACAGCCTGGTTATAGTGTTTTAGCAATCGAGAAAAACTGTAATGACAAAATTTTCATTTTGGGGTGGAGTATCCCTTTAAGGCGTAACTGTGCTCCCAATACCACGGTGTAGGACTGTTTTCCTTAATGTTCTTTAAGCGTAAGGAGCAACTGTGTCTAAAGTGCTAGAAAAGAGAGAGTTCACAGTTTCTGTTACAACATCGAGTTTTTCTGAGCTTTTGGATATGCTGAGGAGTTGAGACCAGTCAGGAAGATTATTTACAAAGCAGTCTCTGGTAGAAGTGATGGTTCTACCATATTTTTAACTAGGAGTTGAATTTGTAGCTTTGGCTATATGGAATATATACGAGACTAGATAATGATCTGAGATATCATCACACTGTTGCAGAATTTCAATGCCATTAACATCAGTTCCATGTGATAATATTAAATCTAAAGTATTATTACGACAATGAATAGGACCTGACACATGTTGTCTAACCCTAATACCATTGTAGCGTCTGGACCAATCAAACACACAATATATATTTTGTTTGTATATTTAACAAATACTCTGTAACCCCCCTCAGTTAACAAGCCATTTGAGGACCTATGAACCCTTCCCCCCGGAATGCGTAACGCCCCAGGAAGTCGAACAGGCTTCTTTTTTGCATGGCAACCAACGCTGATATCACTTGGTTTATTGGCCAAAAGAATGCAAAGCAGGGAAAATCCCTGCATGTCCCAGGGCAAGAGGCAGAGTAGAAATGGACTTTTCTACTAATTAATTCATAGGAAAACCTTCTTTGAATTAACACACATGATCCTTCAGGTCATTGGTTATATTATTGTCATCGTGTATTTGGTCTTTGAAATTGTATACTGTTATGCAGACTTATAATCGAAACTCCTGTCAGCTTACATATATATATCTCTACCATGTGTAGTATCTATGAATTCGCCTTCTTATGATCGAAACAAGCGTGTATATTATATATTGGTACATAGGCAATCTATATTAGGGTCCTGAGAATCTTTAGTAATATCGATTCAAGTCCATTTGCAAATTACCATGCTTAGAGACAAAAAGTCGTAAACCCTCCAGCAATTGCCACCTTCCGCTCGGAATTTCCATCTTTCTCATTGGACAACCTCATTTTGAGAGGCGGGGATCTTCTCCGACCTAAAAGGCCCTGCTCCAGGAACCCTCCCAGTCGTGGTTTGTTTTAATTCTGAGAGGATGTGAGACAAACGCTCCCGAAAACGCTAAGCTCATGCAGGCTTCGGCCTTGTCCTTTCTTAGTTACTCTGACGCAAACTGGTTCTTCCTCATCAACCAACTTCAGCAAGATCTAGGGGCCTTAAGATTGCATCAGGAATCTATTTTCAGACAGACGAGACTTGCAAGTATCAGACTTAGTCTTATTAATTGATACATTATGTATAATTTGCACCTTTTTACAAAGGTTTGTTTGAACTAAGAATCTGACGTATCCCTCAGGTTTAGATCTGCTGAATATGCAAAGTTTCCATAAAATTCATTATTTATGCCTCTTTCTGTACTGAGTTAGACTTTAACCCTTTCCTATACCAACTGTTATTGTGTGTGTGTGTGTATGTTTAGACCAGTTTATGTGTGTAATGTAGATGTTAGAACCAGTTCATGTGTGTGTATGTGTATGTTAGACTTGTTTAAGTGTTTATGTAGTTTATAAAACCTTATTTGTATCACACTTGGCGTGGTTCATTGTTTGCTCATAACTGGAGTCACTTAATCATGCCGATTTATGCTACATGCTCTGTGTAGAGTTGTACAGTAAGAAAGTTATTTCCTTTAACCAGGAAATTAACGTTCTTAGAATTGACAAGACAGTTGACCTGAGAGGTCAGCTAAATAGCTACAGCGGATCTAAAATATGAATAATTAATAATAACTAGTTATGGTTAATTATTCATATTTCCTCATGAGCTGATTCGTTACACAATTTAAAATGTCTAGAAATGCTAATGTGTATTTTTCATTATCAACATGGATATTAAAATCACCAATAATTAAGACTTTATCTGCAGCCAGCACTAACTCAGATAGAAAATCTGTAAATTATTTGATAAAGTCTGTATGGTTCCCTGGTGGCCTGTATACAGTAGCCATTACAAACGTCACAGGGGACTTATCATTATATTTATTACACTATAGCTACATTTAATACAAGCACCATTACTTCAAATGAGTTATACTTGAAGCCTGCCCTCTGAGAAATACTGAAAATATTATTATAAATTGTAGCAACACCTCCCCCTTTGCCCTTTGGACACGGCTCATGTTTATGACAGTAGACTCGTGTAATGTAATCATCAAAAATCAGTGTTCAAAAATGTTTCCTTACCTTACTGACAAATGTACAGTGGGGAAAATATTTATTTGATTTATTTATTTATATAAATATTTAATCCCCTCTGATTTGTAAGTTTGCCCACTTACAAAGAAATGAAGTGTCTGTAATTTTTATGGTAGGTTTATTTTAACGGATAGAGACAGAATACCAACCAAAAATCCAGAAAAAGAACACATTATATAAATGTTAGAAATGTATTTGCATTTCAGTGAGTGAAATAAGTATTTGATACCAACCAGCAAGAATTCTGGCTCCCACAGATTGGTTGTATTTGTGATCTGTGATGTACCCATGTGGAACACAGATTAGTCCTGCCACTTTAAGAAGTTACTCCTAATGTCAGCTTAGTAGGTGTATAAGACACCTGTCCACACAATCTGTATATTCCATTCTAACCTCTCCCACCACAATGGGCAAGACCAAAGAGCTGTCAAAGGATGTCAGTGACAAGATTGTTGATCTGCACAAGGCTGGAATGGGCTGCAAGACCATCAACAAGAAGCTTGGTGAGAAGGGGATAACTGTTGGTGCGATTATTCGGAAATGGAAGAAATACAAAATAGCCATCAATCGGCCTTGGTCTGGAGCTCTGTGTAAGATCTTGTCTCATGGGGTAAGGATGATCATGAGAAAGGTGAGAGATCAGCCCCGAACTACACGGGAGGAGCTTGTTAATGATCTTAAGGCCGTTGGGACCAGAGTCACCAAGCAAAACATTGGTAGCACAATACGCCTCAATGGACTGAAATCCTGCAGCGCCCTCAAGGTCTCACTGCTCAAGAAGGCACATGTACAGGTCCGTTTAAAGTTTGCCAAAGAACATCAAAATGATTCAGAGAAGGTTTGGGAGAAAGTGCTGTGGTCAGATGAGACCAAAATTGAGCTATTTGGCATTAACTCGACTTGCCGTGTTTGGAGGGAGAGAAATGCTGACTATGACCCCAAGAACACCATCCCTACGGTCAAGCACAGAGGTGGAAACATTATGCTTTTGGGGCTGTTTTTCTGCTAAGGGTACAGGACGACTTCACCGCATTGAGGGGCAAATGGATGGGGCCATGTATTGTAAAATCTTGGACGAGAACCTCCTTCCCTCAACCAGAACACTTCCAGCATGACAATGACCTGAAACATACTGCCAAGGCAACAAAGGAGTGGCTCAAGAAGAATCACATTAAGGTCATAGAATGGCCTAGCCAATCTCCAGACCTCAATCCTTTAGAAAATCTGTGGAGAGAGCTGAAACTTCGAGTAGCCAAACGACAGCCAAGAAACCTTAAGGATTTAGAGAGGATGTGTAAAGGGAGTGGATCAAAATCCCTCCTGAGATGTGTGCAAACCTGGTGACCAACTACAAAAAACATCTTACCTCTGTGCATGCCAAAAAGGGTTTCTGCACCAAGTACTAAGGCATGTTTTGCTAGGGAATCAAATACTTATTTCACTGAAATGCAAATCAATTTCTAACCTTTATATAATGTGATTTTTCTGGATTTTTTTGGTTGGTATTCTGTCCCTATCCATTAAAATAAACATACCATAAAAATTACAGACCCTTTATTTATAGCTTGTAGCCATAAGAGAGAAATAATTCAAAACAAAGAAACCTTGATCAGAACTTGCCAGCAAAAAGGTAAGGTGACAGAGCCCGTAATACTATTTGATTGGACTGGCTTTTAAGACATGGCGATAACTCTGCAAAGAGTCTTCAAACTATTTAACCCACCCCATGCCTTTTTCCTGCTCAACAGGTAAGATATCTATCAGTCGTTATGTCAGTGCTGTCTAACTTTTACAACGTTATCATTATATTCATCTGAGCTGAAAAGCTGAGCCGAGGCCCAACTTGTGTGACTACCTTAACATTTTCCCTCCACAAGTAACTTGCAGTTTTACACCTCAAATTCTAGAGGGGCAAATCTACTGTACTGCAGAAGACTGCAATGCATAGAAAACATGTTCATTGAGGAGAATCAATGAAATATTAATAACTGCTGTGTTTCCAAAACATTGATTTATTTGTGGCGGCCCACCACAATATCAACACTGACCGCTACAAATAGATTTTCCAAAAGGCTTTGACTTCGTTGAATAAACATGAGCACTGCACGTTTCAAAGTCAAAACGCGGCATGGGTGTTTTTATATGAATGTATCTTTGAAGGGAACCGATTGTCTTCAGAAAGGTTTGACGTCATTTTCATTTCATCTTTCTTATAACACCTGATAAAGTAGCGTTTATGAGCGCAGCTCTGCTTTGATTACAGCCGTTACCGGGGAAATTTCTGCCGCTCCTAAAGCGCCTCCCGCTGGCAGAGCATTAATTTGCATTTTCAATAAGCCCGTCTGCTGTTTTATATTTACATTGTACATATATATTTCCGCCGGGGGAAGTGCCGCCACACATAGAGTGTAAGTCTGTGGAAACACTGAACTAATTACTCTATATTGCAGATAATGAATACTTTATTTCCTGTGAATAAGAAATAGTGCCTAAGTATTTTTCACAGTAAAATAAAACTATGATAAGCTGTAACTTGCCTTTTTTGCTAAATAATTTTGTGAGTCAAATATTTTGACCAAGTTTAGTGTTTTCTTATTCCCAATATAACCAGTTCCTCATATGTTGAATGTTTAATTAAAATTGTAGGATTATTAAAAGCAAACATTCTCCAAATGTACCTTCCGGACATTACTTTTGGCCACTACCGTATATTCATCTGATCATGTGATATATATGTCATCTTTTAGTTTTAGCTATTTATTTACACATAAATATGGGTGTGTGTAAAAACTCAATAAATTGCAATTTATTCAATGCTTAATTGTTCCATATTTGTCAAATCAGAATTAATAAATTTTACTGACTTCAAATCAAGATCAAAATATTTATAGGGATTGGAACTGAATGTTTGTGTGAAGTCAATTTGACTGCTCAGAGACCCCAGTGCAAAACTTCAACTGAATGTTCATATTCCGCCAGGTTATGTTGACATTTCATCAGTTCCTTTGGGCAGTGTGTGACAAACTCATCTCCAGTAATTAACATTAACAATGTCCTCATGGAACCAGCTCCCCTTAGAGCTCTCACTGAAGGTCAAAGCTGTTTATTAAACCTAATGAATATGCCTGGGATTAGCACATTCTGAGGGGGAAACATTAAAGTTCATCTAATTAAAGATAGCTCAAAATATTCCCAGCAACAATACATCACCATAAACATAGATCTACTGTGACAAAGAGAAGACAAGAAGGTTTATACAATTCCCCTTGTTTTTTTATTTATTTGCCATAGATTTTATTGTTATTAGACAATACATTTCAAGCTTTGAGTAGGTTGTAGTGTAGGTAAACTGTAGTGGATTCAGATGGACCTTCTCAAGGTCTTCATAACACTCTACGAGGAACAGAACTTTTAGATTGTTAATCTATCCTCAGTTTTCAGTTATTTATATTTTCAAAAGGTAATCCTCATTAACTATCTTCTTAAAGTTTGATCACAATGAAATTAACTTTCAGGCAACATATCTTGTTCCAGAGATCTTGGCTGACAATTACAAAACAAAATCCTAAAGTTTCCCAACCAGCACCATTATTTGTACCATGCATTTACAAGAAGATTAAAGATAAAAAATAAAATGCTCTTATGCACCCAGTAGTCAAATACACTGACTTCATGCATTAAATTTTCACTGCATGCTCAGCACACCTGCATTTAACATTCCTATGGAAGCTTGCTTTCGCCACAGAATAAAAAACAAAACAAAAATAAAAATGTAATTGTAACGTATCTCTTTCATTTATATCTCACAATTAGGACTTTTTCTCAGAATTGTAAGTTTATATTTCACAACTGAGGGTTTATATCTTGCAGCTCTGACCTTTTTTCTCAGAATTACCCCCCCAAAAATACAATTATTTTAATTGTTTTATTCTGTGCTAAAAAAGGGCTTCCATAAATTTCTGTTCTTATTGATTCAGTAAATTGAAATTCACATTGACTTCAAAATATTAAAATTCTCAGGCTTGTTACAAAAACATCAAATGTTTTAATTATGTTATATTTATTATCCTAACATATTTTCTGTTGATATTGCTAGTCACGTGTGACTAATTTGCTTATTACAACCCCCACAATCATTTTACTGTTAAATAGACAATACAAATAACTAAACTTTCCTAAATTTCCAAGATGTTGTCCCTCTCTCTGTTTCTCTCTCTCTCTCTCCCTATATGCTCATGTTGGGGACACTTCATTTCCAGCGTTATCGTTGACATGATTGCAAAGATATTATTTAAACTGAGCTGGATGATGGCATCACTGAATTCAATGATGAACTGTCTTTAACTGAAAAATGAGTGTTTACTATTGTCATTTTGCATTATTGACACTATTTTCCTAATTAATGCTGTTCAGTTGCTTTGTCACAATCTGTATTGTTAAAAGCGCTATATAAATAAAGGTGACTTGACTTGACTTGACTCAACAGTTGGTTTCTGTGGATGTGATGCTGTCAGGCCTACAGGTCGATGTTGGTTGCCAGGCGCAGACAGAGTGCAGCTTCAGTCGGTATGTCTTGGGCTCTGATTTCATTGGCATCCAGACGCAGTACACGCAGATTAGAATAATTGATTGTATCCACAACTCTGCAGAAACTGCTCACTGAAAATTCTGGAAAATGTAGGGAAAACAGTCAGTTATTCTCTTATCCAGGCAGGCACAAATAGAGCCTATGTACATATAATAACTATGCCTAATGCCTAAAAAAGGGTAAATGGTTTGTGTGTGTGTGTGTGTGTGTGTGTGTGTGTGTGTGGGTGTTCCGCGCGTGGTGTGTGTGTGTGTGTATTGGGATATTTTTTTAACACTTCAACTAGCAACTAGGGACAATTTTGGCCTGCAGAGTTTTACAAATTCAAGTCTTTTGTAGTTACATGCAGGTATTTTTGTATTTTTTTAAATATAACACAATACAAAAATATGTATGCACACAATATATGCATTGTATCAAATTATTAATTTAAATGTTAGTACATAGTAAACACACTTAATATAAAACTTTTGACACGCTCACTAGTCACAAGTCTCACTAATTTGTCTATATGATCTGTATCTATAATTTTGTCTATATCTGTCCTCCTGTATATAGTTATCTTTCAGTGGAGATATACATTACAGGAGAATGATCAAGAGTGGTGACACTACAACTGTGAGACAGCCATATACCACACAATAAATACACAATGAAATGGATTGTTTATTTCAGTCAGTTAAAGTTTTTACGTTTTAAACTTATTTTTCCATATTTTCATGATTGATTTTTGAAATTTCAGAGATAGCTCACAACAAGATAAATAAATTAAATTCTGTTCATTTACTCACCAGTTTCTTTCTTCTGTTGAACACAACACAAAGGTAATAAAAGAAGATATTTTAAAGAATGTTGGTAACCAAACAGTTGCTGTTAGTCATTGAGTTCCATGGAAAAAAATACTATGGAAGTCAATGGCTACCATCAACTGTTTGGATATCAAAATTCTTTAAAATATCTTTTTATCTTTTCTATCTTTTCTTTTATGTTCAGCAGAAGAAAGAAATTCATCATGCTGGCTGAAGTTTAATGAAGTAGTTTACAGATGCTATTTCACTCTTTCTCTTTTTTATATGGACTCATATTGTGCAAAAGGATCTCTATGTTTTAATACAGTATTTGTTTTGGAGTGCAATATATCATACTAATAAGTGGCTGTTTTGAAGTATGCTGTTAGAACAGGCATATTGTTTAGGAGAAGATTTGCATAGAAGCCTTTGACATGCCTTATGGGCTTTTGAGTTGTAACATCCTCAAGATGTTTTTTTTTTCTGTACCTTTGATCTTGTTGGCCTGGAGATACAGATTCTCCAGACTGGTGCTGATAGTGGGAATCCTCTCCAACTTGTTGAAGGACAAATCGAGCTCCACAAGTGTGCTGAAATTGAAAGCGTTGGTTGGAATTCCCCCATTGGTGAGCTGGTTGTGGGACAGGCGTACGAAGCGCAGCTCAGGCCGCTGGCTCAGAAAATCAGCAGGAACGCTGGATATGCGGTTGTACTCGAGGTAGAGCTGGCTCAGCATTGGCGGCAGGCTTTCTGGAATCTTCTTCAGTCGGTTCCCTCTTAAGTCTAACAGGGTCAACGAATGCAGACCCTCAAGTGCATTGCCGAGGTCTTCAATGGCATTCACTTGGAGGTGCAGGGCCGTTAGGTTGCTCATTCCACGGAAAGATTCGACTGGGATCTTCGAGATATTGTTGTGATTCATGTGTAGATCTCGTAAGGAACGTGGTAAACCCTGTGGAACCCGGCTCAGGTTGTTGTTGTGTAAAAAGAGGCGCTCAAGGTTTGGTAGCTTGGTGAATATTTTGTCACCAATTTTGTCAGAGCTCAGTTTATTTGTGTGGAGGCTGATCCAAGCTAAATTTGGAGCATTATCAAAGACTCCATTTGTGATGGTCGTGATCTGGTTATTTTGCAGGTATACATACTTGATATGAGATGGGAAAAACTGGACGTGCTGCAGCTGGCGGTTGTCGCAGTACATCGCGCTGGGGTAGGATGGAGTGCAGTCACACTTTGAGGTTCATCCTCATCCTCTGCTCTTAGAGAAGCATGGTTGTTATTGTGACTGTGGCCATAACCGTGACTGTAGGCTCGGTTGCGCAGATAACTTAGCCAGGTCAAAGAGTTGGTCGGTTGTGTCATGGAAAAATCGACAAGCCTTGCCAACATCAGCAGTAAAATCCAACCTTTCATTGTGACTACGAGTTTCCTGTCAGGACACAAATACATATGCAAATATCATTTTTGAGACCACTAAAATAATTAATTCATTAATTTGAGACCATAATAAATTCCTTATTTTCGATTACAAATCTTTAAATTATCAATTAATTATTTTATTATTAATTATGTTTACATTTTTAATAAATACATTAGTAACTTTTAATTAGATATTCATAATTCTTTCAGTATAAATTCTTTAAATTAATTTTAAATATCCAACAATTTTGTTGTTATTGTAAAAAACTTTGTAATTGAACTATTATTTTAAGATAATTATCCAGAATAATATATTTGCGTTACAAATTCTTTAATTGTCAAATAACACTATCCTTCTTTTCTGATTTTTTATTCATAATAAACTTAAAACTTTTTATTTCAAATTATTTCACTTAAGATAAAATGATGATGATAGTGAGATTATTTATTATTAATATTAGTGGTGGTGTGTGATATGATGATGATCTTTTGATCTCAGCATGATAATGAGACTGAACTAAAGAGTATCTTGTGCTTCATAGAAGAAAAGAACATTACCTGCCTGGATTGTCAATGTCTCACATTTACTTATTTGATTAGTGACCCCGACATTTCTTTTTAAATTTCATGTCGTATTATTTATCTATTCTACATTTTTCACATGTACTTAAACATAATAGATAAATATATAATAACAAGGACATGCATATAAAATCCCAGATTTCCAAAGTGATTTCAGACCCCACTGTATGCAGCCAACATAGTCACACAAGATTTCTTTGTGTTTTATATGAGCAGCTTCTAAGAACATTATTACATTCTACAAGCATTAAGGCACAGACATGCATACTGTAGATCTTATATCCTCCTGACAATTGTTTCTATATATATACTATCATTACAAGAAATCATCATCATTATTTACGTGTGGTATGTTTTATATCTCTCAAAGCAAAGTTGTGGTTAAAACAGACATCATAAAATATCTCTCAGGTCTGGGCAAGTATGCTACATGTAATATACAGTAGGTTTTTTCATTTGCAAGAAAACACAGAAGGTTTATGTGAAGAGAAGTGAGTTTTGCCTAAAGGAAGGTTCGGTACTGTTTACACTACAGAGATGAAGATTGATAAATCCAGCTCTCAGTGCTGGTGACAGCTTCACATCTTGGGGCGATATTGAAAATAATACACTGATATACAGTAATACATCTGCTTACATTCTTGTTTGAACATGTATTGGGTGTTGTTTTTATGGATTAAATGTGACCCTGGACCACAGAACCAGTCATAAGGGTCAATTTTTCGAAATTGAGATTTATACATCATCTGAAAGCTGAATAAATTAGCTTTCCATTGATGTATGGTTTGTTATGAAAGGACAATATTTGGTCGAGATACAACTATTAGAAAATCTGGAATCTGAGGGTGCAAAAAACATAAATATTGAGAAAATCGCCTTTAAAAATTGTCCAAATGAAGTTCTTAGCAACGCACATTACTAATCAAAAATTAAGTTAATAAATTTGCGGTAGGAAATTTACAAAATATCTTCATGGAACATGATCTTTACTTAATATCCTAATGATTTTTGGTATAAAAGAAAAATCAATAATTTTGACTCATACAATGTATTTTTGGCTATTGCTACAAATATACCCCAACGACTTAAGACTGGTTTTGTGCTCCAGGGTCACAAATGCGTTTATTAATGTGTCTATGCCTAATTTGTTAGATAAACGATTTATGTCTTTCTTCAAAAACCATGAATAATATCAAACCAGTTCAATGCAAATCAAATTACTTTAAAATAATTAATTAATTTATGTATCACATTATATCACTTTTATTATAATAAGATAAAAGGGTAGTCAAGTTACCATATATGTCCGTATACCTTCTCTCTTTTTTATTTTATTTATGTATTTATTGCAAATTACATTTCAGGTTTTTGGCTGAAGACATAAATGTATTTAAAAATGGCAATGATGCAACATTATTCCCTTTAATGTTTAAGTAACTACATATCAGAGCAGATTTACTTAATTGAAATGAGATAACGTCATTTAGAATAAAGAATAATAAAAATGATTTTCAACATTGTAATTATTGTAATTATTGGAGTATATTTTGCAATAAAATAATTATTCAGTAAAAACAATTCAGTCGTTCTACTATATAAACTGCATGGACAAAAATGCACTCCTCTACTTAAGTAAAAAAAAAAAAAAAAACTTTCATAATGCATTTGGTTTTATGGAATATATCTGCTTAAATTAAAAAGATTAAACACATACCTGTTGTTGTAGCCTCTGTGCTTTTTGGTTTTTGGCTTTTTGCCCCTTTTATGTGTGGGAAAAAAATAAAGTACAGAAACAAGATGGAGAGAGAATAAGAAAAATCATGCTGCATTCAAACATCTCGATGAAATCATTATCCTGGTACATCATGAATGTTTGTATTACACTCATATTCTTATAATTCTGAAATACATTTATACACATGCAGAAGAAAAATAATTAACTGTACCTTATATAATGTGCCCCGTACAGCCGTTTTTACAGTATTTATACAATTAATCACATTCCAATAAATGGATGTTGCACAGCCCAGGGCCTTCAGTGTAAAGCCAGTATACAGTAAAGCTTTGTCTACTGCCTCACTTACATGTTATGCTGTGTTTTGTGCCTTGAGGCTTTGTGAATATGAGTGCCATGTGTGAGAAGGCAAAACATCTGCATTTTAACAGCCTTACTTCATAGATTCCGTCAGGACGGGACCCCAACCTTATCATTATCCCTACACGGGATGAGCCTTTGTGCGTGTGTGTGTGCATTTCTGGGGCATTTGACTTAGTATGATGGGACACGTTTTATCTTGGGTTGGAATTACAGTGGTTTTACATACTGGAAAAGGGGTTTCTTAATGTTAAGCTCAACAAATAGCTTGTGTAGTGAAAACATGATGGATTTTAGTGAAAACAGTAAAACTGGATGCTTCAAAGTAGCCCAACTGGATCTCTTGCAGTTAACCAGCTGGCTAGCAATAGTACAAGCTACGTGTTAAACATAATTGTATAGGAAAGCAAAAAAAAAAAGGCAAGTCATAAATACCAAAAAGTTCAAAATTAAGAGCCGTTGTTTGCATTTTAAATGTTTTTAATGAAGGGATGGTGTTGTTCTTATGTGCAAATCAGTTCCATCGTATTAAGAAATGCTCAGAATACTTGGAAATATTTATATAGCCATATTTATTTGTTGGCCATGGTGCATTTAATGACATCATGATGTCAGAGCAAACATAATGTGGAGTCAATTACTCATTTGTCACAAGGGCATGTTTAACCAGCAGTCGTTTCTTCAGCTTAATGCAGATTAATACATACTTTATTTAATTAATGCATACAAATGTTTATATAACATCGTGGTGTAATGTTTTTGGCTGCTGTTTTTTAATAGGATGCATAACATACTCCCCCTGCAGTATTAAACACAGCAAACATTAAAGGGGTGGTTGATTGCGATTTCACTTTCTTAACGTTAGTTAGTGTGTAATGTTGCTGTTTGAGCATAAACAATATCTGCAAAGTTACAAAGCTGAAAGTTCAATGCAAACGGAGATATCGTCTTTTAAAATTCTGGCAGTTTAATGCCTACAAAAACGGCTGGTAGGGACTACAACAAGTTACTTCCCGGGTTCGTGACGTAACAACCCAGATAAACCTCGCCCTCGGGAAAAGGCAACAAAGAGGGCGAGGCCATGCTGTGCTGCGTTAGAGAAGAGGAAGAGAAAACTAGAGGTGCACGTAAAAATCTGTTCTTATATGAATCGTGATTCTGTCTTCTAAACGATTCTAATGGATTCACAAGTTTAAAAAAAGCAATGTTCTAAAGCAGCGGTTCTCAATAATGTTCCTCGCGTTCCCCTGCTCTGCACATGCTCTGCATCTCTCTCTCTCTCTCTCTCATTCAGCTCAGGTCCAACAATGAACTGTTACAATTAAACACTTACTTTCACATAGCTATGAGAAGCGTTAAACATGGACGTGCGTGCAGTTGCCATACTGTATTAAAGCTTTAATCAGGATAAAACTGTATATTAAAAGCTATAACATAAGCAGTAGCATTTACATATAACAGCGTATCTAAAAGTATGAGACAACAACAAACAAAAAACATAGGCCTACCATTAAAAAGCCGTGCTTGCAAGGTTCGCACACATCGATCCTTCAAGAATTCCTCTGCTTCTCAATTGGGCTCAAACTGATAAGCGATATTAACGATGCAGTTGTTTACAATACAACCAGAGCACATGCCGCCGCTGAGGTGAGGGGTGGGACGTTTAGACGTGCGCTAGAGGCGATTTAGCCAATCACAACACACTTGGCTAGCTAACCAATCAGAGTCCATCGCCTATTTCTGAGGGAGGGTCTTCATAAAAGCAGGAAATGATTTCCCCCCCCCCCCCCCCCAGGTGTTTCTCAGAGAAGGGACAGAGCGGTGTGGAATAAAGGTAAATTATGTGAAAAATAATGCGTTTTTTAAAAAACGAAGCATTAACACATGTTAGACTGCACCCCATAAACACAATCAAGCCTAGAAAAAAACTAGTGAACCACCCCTTTAATACTTGGTTTTAAAAAAGTGACTAATAAAATGGATATTATTTTCAAACAACATTCAACAAAATTATTAAAAATACACTTACACTACAGATACAGTTTGAAGTAAATGTGATACACCTCATGCATCCTTACAGATGTTAACACAAATATTATTTATGCTATAACTAACTGGTGCAGGCTTTAAAAAGAGAAATGAAGACTAAATGCCATGAAAGGCCCCCTTTTTCCCTCAATCTCCAATTAAGTGATCTGATTTTCTGAAGTGTCCTCAAGAGCTATGCACATTTCCACATGCATTTGTTTATCACGGCCCTGGTGCTTCTTTCACTGCAGCAGCCATTTTCTTTCTTCTTTTTAGAAGAAGAGGATTGGACGCGTCCTTAATCGGTTTAACCTTTATTTGTTCATAGTCCACTCTTATTGTTGCTAAGGCATTAGTCATCTCTTCCTGTGTAATTACACACACAATAGACTTAGCAAGAGCATTTACAAAAAATAATGACTTATACACTATTAGTCATAGACACTAATGGTCAAAAGTTGGAGTCGGTAAGTAATGTTTTTGAGTCTCTTTTTTTCACGGAGGCTGCATTTATTTAATTAAAAATAATGTAGAAACAGTAATACTGTGAAATATTATTACAATTCAAACTGTTTTCTATTTGAATATATTTTAAAATGTAATTTGTTCCTGTGATGCAATGCTGGATTTTCAGCATCATTACTCCAGTCGTCAGTGTCACATGATCTTTCTTCTAATATGCTGATTTGATGCTCAAGAAATATGATGAAAACAATTGTGATGCTTTATTATTTGTGTAGGAATAATTATATATGGTTTATGATTCAACAGAAAAGCGTTTATGTGGAAATATAAATCCTTTTTTTTTCTAACCCCAAACTTTTGAACGGTGCTGTACGTATGATAAACTGTTTGATTTATGCATATCTGAATACATGATACAGAGAACAGACCTTGACTTCATCCCAGACGTGACTCTCTTCCTTAAGAACTCGACTTGTGTGTAGATGTGTTGGAGGAACATTCATTGACTTCTGCATACATCCCGAGAGAGAAACACGCTTAGGAATGCAAATTATTAAATATGCAAATTAAATAGTCTTGCTAAACGTTAAATATGGAAATACATATAAAGGAGCAAAATCATTCTCCCCTATTTTCACATACATAATTTATACTTGAAAATCAGCATGCAAAATTTATAAAAAATGGTAATGCTCACATTGATCCAAGAATGGTTCATGAATTGTGTGATGCTCATTCTCTCAGTAGGATCTGTTTTCAATAGCTGGCAAATGAGCTGCTTTGCTGTTAAGTGAAGAAAAAATGACATATCACATAATGTATTTAATTATGTTTGAACGAAACATGGCATTAGAAGTGTTAAATATTATAAAATGACCTTCCTCCGACACCTGTGACCATTCAGGGTTTGGAAATTCATACTGGCCATTCCTTATGCGTTTTTTCATTCCCGGTGAGAGCGGTAAGCCGTGGTTTGAGTAAAATGGTGGATATCCACACAACCTTAGAGGATACATATTGGTTGTGAATGAAAGCAAAATAACATATGAAGCACTGATGTGATATTTCATAACCATCAGATTGTTTTCACTCACAAGATGTACATGATGACTCCTAATGACCACATGTCACATGACTTATCATATTTCTCTGGACCAAACACCTCTGGGGCTGAGAGAGAGAAGGATTTGCTTTAGCTTCACTATATTATCATAACGAATGAAACTCGAAACTGACTTGTCTGCTTACCCACATAATAAGGTGTATAGCACGGGGTGGTCAAGCAGTTGTTGGATGTGGTCTCTTTGGCAAATCCAAAGTCTGTAAGCTTGAGCTGGGCATCCGAATGCTTTGAAGAGTACAGTAAATTCTCTGGCTGCCAATCAAGAGAAGATTGGAAATGAAATATAAGAGAAATGCATGGAAATATAGCTTTATGATGTGTGTTATAAAAGTACTTCCTATGTCGTTAATTATTAATATACCTACTGGTAAATTTCACAAAAAGAAATGACCAAGTAACACATTGAATTAAATGTGAAATGTGAAAGCAACTAGAACCTAACAGAAACTAATTTCTTATGATCTTATTTGAAGCTTTCAGGACCCAACAAGTAATAGGAAACATTTTCAGCAGTTTTTTAAACGGTCTGAAATACTGATTGACTTCTAAATTAACTCTACATGTTGAGTTTTCGTCTTAGCTTCCAGCAGTGAGTGAGTATAAGATTACAGAATGACTGTTCTTCTATAAATGTGCTGTAAAATGTATTCTCGGTTAGATCATTTGCAAGTTTAAATGCAGTTATTAAATTGCCATGTTCAATTAAAGTCAAAGAAACCTAATTAGCTACATTTTAAAATGGAAACCACTGCAGGATCCAACAGTTACATGTTGGATAGGCCAAATGGCTTCAGGAAAACTAGCAAATTTACAAAGTTACAGTATGGCTTTAATACGTTCTGCCTTAATTTTACTTCAACAGTGACGCTCATCCAGAGTTTAAACACCATCTCTAACCATTCAGCATTGTTTGTGTGTATCTTTTTGTCTTTCTGTCACTTATCAAAAAGAACTTTGAGTACATGGCTAGGTTATGTTAAAGGTTCCATATCATAAAATCATTTGGATAAACCTGATATAAAAACAGTAATATTGTCCAAGCTTTATTACAATAAAATAAATATTTCTATTTGAATATTAATAATTATTTTTAATATTAATATTAGAGATGGTTGCAGTCACTTGTGCTCAATTGATTGCATTCTTCCTGAATAAAAGTAATAAAAAAAGATATTGCTGACCCCAAACTTTTGAACAATATAATGTATAATATAATATAGTGCTGATGCATAATAATGGCTATACAGTAGCTCACCTTGAGATCTCTGTGAGCAATGTTAATACCATGCAGAAACTCCACAGCTTCTCCTATATTTCTCATTATTTCCGAGGCTTCTGCTCATCATGTGTAAGGAGAAACCAAATAGAGATTAGTAACCTGTGATATGTGTTCACTGTTTTCTCATCAGAAACATGTGGTGTGTGTGTGTGTGTGTGTGTGTGTGTGGTGGGTTTCTGGGGGATCTGCATCTTTCAGTGAAAGCTTGATCACCACGTTCTTTAATGTGGCGAAAGAGTTCTCCCCCCTCCATACTGTTTATGTAACAAATGCAGCATTTTGACTCATTAATCTCATGCTTTTTTTGTCATAGACTTGTATTGGAAATGGATAAACATTTATAAAAACTAAAATTATAAAAATCGAAAACAATATCTACTCCATAAAAAACATAAAAGAAACCTAAAAAGCTCTTTGAAAAAAAAGTGTTATGAAGGACTCCAATCTGGGGTTATTAAACTGGTATATGGTTTTGCTTAATGTGTTAACAAGCCCTACCACTCCATGATCAGAAGCAAACACTTTTTGCCTTGGTAGTAATTCTCAAAGACATCTTCCATTCCTACGATACGGGGGCAGCTCGATGCCCTGCAGTGAAGCTCCACTTCCCGTCGAGCCTTAGGGGTGTCCCGCAACATCTGAAAGTGAGCGTTCAAGAGCATCAGACTTAAAGTGAAACCCTTATAGACAGTATAAATTAATAATGTCATTTGTAAGCAATACCATTTATATTTTCAAATGTATTTTTAAATATATTTCAAAATGTATAAAAATAAAAAATATATATAAAAATATATATTCATAAAATATATTTTGCCCTCCATATATTGAAAAAACGCATTCACATTTGAAGAAAAATAACCAAGGAACATACTTTACAATGAATGAATGATTTAATATGTCTAGCCTATTCCATCCACAACTGTATTTACCCTAAATGTATAGGCTATTGTTGGAAATTAATTTTCTTGCCCTGCCTAAAGTACATTTGAAAATATATTGTGTATTTACTTTTGTGTATTTGTCATGTGGAATAGTTCCAATGGCATTACATAGGCAGATAATGAACAACAAAGAGTGCCAAGAAGGATATCGGAGTAAAAGTCAAAAGATAATTGAGGCTATATATAGGGTTTCTCAAATTACCACACTGGCAGAGCTCCTGGAGAATGTCTAGGCAGTTTTTTGAGGAATTTACAAAGTCTATAGCTTAAGTGCTTAATGGATCCCATAAGTTCCTGCCAGAACTCAACAACAGACGTTAATAGCTCCAATAACCCTATTATAATGGAAAAGGCTTGAGGCACCTCAGTTCCTTGACTACATAACAAGAATCTGATTAAGTTTTTACATTAAAAAATGTCCATTTATTTCCAGGAATACCCGATTGGTCCTATTTACCAAAGCTTTTTAAAGGGGTCATATGATGCTAATTTAAATATCATCATTTTGTGTATTTGGTGTAACAGAATATTTTGACATGCTTTAATGTTCAAAAATCACATTATTTTTCAAATACTGTACATGATAGTAGGTCCTCTATGCCCTGCCTCTCTCAAACACATCGTTTTCAACAAAGCCTCCTCCTTTGACAAGCGCAGTCTGCTCTGATTGGCCAGTGCATTGATTGGCACCGAAAACCAAAGCACGGCGGGGGCGGGGTTTTTTGTCGGAAATGTAACGCCCCTTACCATAATCGCGAGCTTCAGCTTTCAAAGTAAATATCAAGACAGTAAATAATGTTGTTAGTTTTTCCATCAGTTCAAGCCTGAAAGGGGAACAGAGTTGCGTGACAGATACAGTGATGATGCAGTACACAAGCCGCTGTTAAGACAGCTGATGTGCTATGATTTTTGACAGGCAGTTCACTCTCCTGTGATGGGACCCTGTTTCCCTCACACACACACACACACTCTCTCTCACACACACACACACACACGATGCGTTAATCTGCGCTGCGCAAAACTCCGCATTTGAACAGTCAATAGCAAATACTAAACTGATAACAAAAACATACTTACAGTCGCTGATCCAGAAGCACCAGGTTGTCATAGCAAAGTCAGAATTACCCTTTTTTTTTTAGAAATAGCCTTTGTGAACAGCCAGCCTTGTACTCTTCTTGGTTCAATAAACTGTCGTCCATAAAATGCGCTGCACAAACTCGAACATCTGGGTTGGGTGTCTGTTGTAAATAAATCTTAACCAATGATTCCTAATTGCATCTATTTCCAGAAGACCAAATAAAGTGCTTTTGCTTTCGCACTGAAACACAGCGTCTCCCTGACATGGCTGCATCAACACTACTGCTGTTCCTGAAACCACGCCTTCTTTCTTTGCGTGCACATTTGGGCAGCATTATGCAAATCTTCCCACATCGTGACGTAGACATGTGGGGGGGTGTTTTAACGAGGCGTTTTAGGAGGGCGTGGAAAAGTCTTAACTTTTATAAAGAATATCTATCTGGATTTGAGACTTTAGTCTTTGCAACTTTAAAGATCTTCTTTATGCACCAAGAGCTTGTAACACTCCAAAGAGAAAGGAAAACTTGAAATCGCATCATATGACCCCTTTAATGATATGAAAACCTGGACACAAAAGAGATCATGTACAGTAGTATAAACATTGAATGTCGGAGAGAAATTAATTTACCCTATTGAAAAAAACAGCATATGCTCGTTAGGTATGTTTTGAAGCATGCTGCTGGTTTGAGCTGGATTAAGCTGGTCATGTGCTGGTTTAAGATGGTCATGTGCTGGTCCTGAGCATGAGCTAATTGCTTAGGACCAGCACATGACCAGCTAAGGACCAGTTTAAACCAGCTCATGACCAGCTAAGGACCAGCTCAAACCAGCAGCCATGCTTCAAAACATACCGAACCAGCATATGCTGTTTTTTTTTCAACAGGGTAACCATCATACAATAAGACTTTATCATACACAAATCTCATTAATAATAACCCTTTTTACATTCCTTTTATTTGCTTGAAAAATTAGAAAATTAGTTGCAATGCAAATAAACAAATAAACAAATAAAATAAAAAGCAATACCTTTAAGGCATAATTTTTGCCACTTTTCTTCTGGAATATTTCCCAGACCTTGCCGTTGATGCCTATCCCGAGCACTTGTCCTGCAAGCTTATACTCCTCTGTTATTACTTTCTTCTTTATCTTCAGTGTCGACTCTGGAGGCACAATGATAATCTGATGCGGACTCTCTTGCTGCTCATTGGAAAGCACTGAATCATTGTTATTTTCTGTATCATCTAACATAGTGGTAGACCGTGTTCATCTCTGTCCGGGCAGCAGTGAAGACTTTTTTAGACCAGCTTAAAGGATTTTAAAAGGATCCAATTAACAGGGCAGGTTTGAATATCTTTACCTGCACAAAACAAATCTTCACACAGACACAACACCTCTCTACACTGGTCTTTGCTACACATGGAGATTCAAAGCAGCCAGAAATGCAGTTAATTTTAGACTATATATGCATTTGGACTCATTTGCTCTATGACTGATAAAGTCTTCACATTTAGGTAGTCAGTTAGTTAATCAGTCAGTCAGTTTTAATAGTGGTCAGTCACTATTGATTTTCACTGCAGAACCATGTCTCAGAAGAGTTAAGTGAAGTCATGATAATGAAGAGCTAAATAATGACACCGTTTTCATTTTTGGAAAATAATAAAAAAAAAATACAAAACTTGTTCTTGATCTTGACTTGATCACTTCAACAGACACCGGTATTTTCCAATCTGTCATGTTTCAGCGTTGCACCCGTATGTTTCAGAGCACTGCAGATGATTGAATTACTCTAATAAAATATATTTTTAATATGACAGATTAGAGAACTGAGCTTCATTAAGTGATTTTTAGCGGCTTCTTGCAAATAACTCATCGAAATACTGTTTACAAAAGCGTTTTGTGTGAATTCCAACACCGTTATCAAGGGATCTGACAGGTATTCAACCAGTTTGACTTTTAAACATGAGTTGAAATGAAAGAAATATTCTTGCAAAGTGATTCTGATTCTGCTTTGAGTAAATCAACTGTTTAGAGTAGACAGCTCTGCTTCGTGCACATTATTTCAGCAAACTGTAACAAATAACGTCATACTTAATATTGAATAATATATGTGCCTCATGTGGTGTTTATTATGTTATTACAAGATACTGTGTGCCTTTTACTCATTCAAGATCATCTACTGTATCTTCACATAAAGTGCCTTTTTTTAAAGTGCAGGTTTCTGTGTGATTTCATATCCTTTTATGATATCTTGACTTGATGAAACCACATTTTCCCTTTTAAAGTATTTGTTAATACATAGGAATGTTGAGGGTTCTAAACTCAAGATAAATGTTTAGTTGTTAAAAGAGACAAGATAAGGTCAATAAATACTTTAAGTTGGAGTTCTCCCATGGTTTTCAGATATCAATTGTGAGTTTTTTTAATTTTTTAATTTTGATGCCTTGTCATTGTGGTCATTTCTTTCAATACAGGAGCTTTCCCTTCTCTGTCAGCTGAGGATCTAAATGAGCCGATCCCAAATAAAGACGAGCTGAATATTGTGAAGATTTACGCACATAAGGGAGATGCAGTCACTCTGTACATTCTCCATAAAAATCCCATATTCTTTCAGCTGGAGAAACAGGTGAGTCTGCAGGTAACCCTCAGTTTTTGTTCATGATGATGACATTTATTTGAATAATACATTTGTGTGTGTTGTTCTCAGTGTACACACTGTGGCGATATCCCACCATGTTACCGGTATTCGTCACGTGGCCGCTGGTCCTGCGGAAGTTAACTGGTGGAGCAGGTCAGCACTTGTTTGTTAGTATTAATCTGTGTGTCTCAGAGAACACACCTGACTGATTTCTCTCCTGCAGATCTCATGTTGCCAGGTGTTGTGGTACCTGCTGATGGTCTTCCTGAGGAAACTGCTGTGCCGTCACACTTGTGATGAACAGGTAACGCTGCTCACCGCATTTCATTAACATCAAGTTTATTTAGTTATTTTTATATAGATATTATAGATATATATATATATATATATATAATATATATAACATTATATATATATACGATATGCTATATCATATATAATATATATATAGTTGTTTTTTTTTTAAGTACAATGAACTGTTTCATAAAAAAAATTCTGATACCGATTTTTGATGTAAAAAAAAAAACAGTCCTATGGTTCTTTTAGTCATTTATAAATTTTTGATTTCTGACTTTAAAAAATTTTTACGTTTATTGTAATAGATTGTCTTTATTAGACTAAAACAAGCAATGAGCATGTTTACATGCACACCCATATGCCGAGCCTAACCACAAACCTGCTTTTGCAGAGCAGAATCAGAATCAGAATGAGCTTTATTGCCAGGTATGTTTACACATACGAGGAATTTGTTTTTGTGACAGAAGCTTCCACAGTGTAACAGAATGACAGTGACAGAACAAAAAACACAGATAATAAAAAATTGAACAAGTAAATAAGGGATAAAAATATACAAATCGACAGTTGTATATTGTACAGGTATATTATGTGCCAATTGAAATGTAGACTGAGTATGTGTGTTAGATAAATAAGTGTATGAGTGAATAAATAGTGTGTGTTCCACAGTTATTGTCAAGTGTTCATGAGATGGATTGCCTGAGGGAAGAAACTGTTCCTGTGTCTGGTCGTTCTGGTGCTCAGTGCTCTGTAGCGTCGACCAGATGGCAACAGTTCAAAGAGGGAGTGTGCTGGATGTGAGGGTTCCAGAGTGATTCTGCCAGCCCTTTTACAGTTCTTGGAGAGAAGGGAGGGTTGTACCAATGATTCGCTCAGCAGTCCGGACTACCCTCTGTAGTCTTCTGAGGTCATTTTAATTTTTTTCTTTCTAATCATTCTTTCTAATCTAATCATCCATGTGTCCAAATCTGAGTATTGCATTTGTTATGTGAGATGTAATGTTGAATAAAGCATTAAAACCCCCAGAGTATTTAAAAATGTCAGCAGGAAACTGTTATGGCATTCTCCTCTCGCATGTGCAGATTTTCTACAATTGTACCACTTTGACTGCACAACATGACAACACATTTTTCAAAAAAGTGTCAGTGTGTACAATACATTTCCTTTTCCCCCTCGCAAAATGTTTGCTCTAGTTAAATGCTCTTCAATGCACAAAACGGACGCTTTCCTGTCACACAGTCAGACACGTACATTTGAATAAGCTGAGAGAATGTGTTTATGGTGTTTATATGATGAAATTTTAACACATTTACATGAGCAGCTTAAGCATTATCGGTTTATAAAAGTCCATGTAAATGTGCTCAATTATGCTTTAATTTATTTAAAAATTTTTACTATTTTATGTAACTGGCAATATAGCTTTTTTAGTTAAAAGTACTCTGTATAATTCTTCACTATTAAAAAAATGCTTATAAATAAAGTTCTCTTATGGGTAACATGCATAAAAAATTTATTGGTTACTTATTTTGTGTCTGTGTGGTGCTGAAGGGCACCTGTGGCTATTGGCACAGCAGCTGTGTCGAGCGCTGAGATGAGGAACAGTGGAATGAAGGGGAAAGGAGTGAATATTTTACACACATACATGGACCAGCTATGATGAGCTTTGCATTGCAACATTATTCTGTCTTTACTTTCATTTAGGCTTCATTCCCGCCTCTCTATACATCGCATTCACTTTCTACAGGCATCTTCCTCAAATTCTCCACAGGGCATTTGGTGATAAGTCACATCCTCCAGTTAAATCGGTCACAAACTCTCCAGCACAGGTGGAGGGAGAACCGGAGGGAGAGGAATGCGAGGAGGAAGAGCAGGAGGTGCAGGACAGCTCTGATCCACCTCCAGTGGAAACATCTTGTCAGAGCATGCAGGAGCTGAGGCTGGATGAGCATGAGCTATTGAAGGAGGAAGAACCGGTTTAGGATAAAGAGGGAGAAAACATTGATGGAGAAGATGGAGACTCTACAGGGTGAAATGTCTTTGACTTCCTGTCACATGTCCATTTTGTAGCTGTTGCTGTATGTTGACTTTTATGTCTGTCTCATTACAGAGCAGATGGATGAGTTACTGCTGCAGTGTTTCCTCCATGCACTTAAAACTAAAGTCAAAAAGTCAGAGCTTCCACTACTGACTAGCATCTTCAAGCGTAACCACATGGTGTCCTGCTGGTAATATCTCCTCGATTATTACCTTTAAACCTCTGTCATCTTACCTGTTTTATGGGAACACTATGGTCATTGTTTTTTGAATAAATTGATACTTTAAAAAATGCCATCAAAATGTCAAAATAATAAATGAGAGTGAGAACATTTATAGTGTTTATAATGTAACAAAAGATAATTTGTTCCCCCACCTTCCTAAAGGAAAGTACCTAGATATCAAGAAAATCCAGTTATAAAAAGGTACTAACTGTTTACAGATTGTGAGATTTTAGTCCATGCCAGTGTAGCCTTTCTATCTCTGTTTTAGTTGGTCACAACGTTTCTTTCTTCCATTCCAGCTTTCTAAGTTTCTGCAGTGCATGCAGAAGAATCACAGTCTGATTCAGGTGAAGGAGCTGAGTAAAGGTGTGGAGAGCATTGTGGACGTTGACTGGAGAAACCCTGAGTATGCAGTCAGACCATTTCACTATTAAGATCTCATTCATAAACTTTTAATATAAGAACACATCACATAATAGAGAAAATATCTGTCGCATTTTTCCTTAAACAACTTTTGCACTACTTTTTCAGGTTATGTTCTTTCAGCATATCAGAGGATTTTGAGCCGGAGAAAGCGTCTGAGGAGGGGGGTGGAGCTTACCCATACCAGCCCCCTGAAATCACACCACTATATGGGGTCACTGCATGCCTGGAGCCTCTCTTTCAGGATGCCCAGAAAAAGTTAATGAGTGGAAACATTTTGTTGTGTATTTAAGTGTATTATTGAGAGTGCTTTGAGCATGTGACTTTGTGTTTCAGAAAGGGGACACCTCTAAAGGCCAGTGAGGTGAGGAATATCATCACAGAATGTGTGAAGAAAAATGAACTTGCCCATGAAACCAATAAAAAAGTGAGTTTATAATTACATTAGTACACTTTTTATTCACACTTTCATTTTTTCTATTTGTTATGTTCTTATTCTCACCAATGCTGCATTTGTATCAAAAATGCAGGGACAAGTGTGTTACGTGTTATAAAGTGTTATAAATGTGTTATAGCACTATAATGTGAAATATGATTGCAATTTAACACAAAAGTTTTTTTATATATATTTTAAAATGTAATTTATTCCTGTGATGCAAAGCTGAATTTTCAGCAGCATTACTCCAGTCTTCAGTGTCACATGATCCTTCAGAAATCATTATAATATGCTGATTTGCTGCTCAAAAAAACATTTCTTATCAATGTTTAAAACAGTAATTCATTTTTTCTGTATTATTTGATGAATAGAAAGTTCAAAAGAAGAGCATTTATTTAAAATATGAACTTTTGTAACATTATATAATGTCTGTCATGTTCATCAATTTATTGCGTCCTTGCTTAATAAAAGTATTAATTCCTTTTTAAAAAATCTTACAGACCCCAAACTTTGAACAGTAGGGTATGTTATATCTGTATGGATCTATGCAACTATTGCATGGTTTCAAATTGATTGAATTTATCTCATCTCTTCTCTTGCTCATCAGTTATGTTAACTTTAACCCTACACTTTGTGACTGTTTGCTGGAGAAGTCTGAATACCAGGAAGTAGAGAAGCTGAAATGGGATGACCTCTTTAGCAGGTAACTCTACACCTGCCTGTTCTTCTTTTTTGTTTAATTTCTATGAGAGTCACATAATTGTCTTATTTCAAACCAATTTCTTAAACAGGAACAGCATTAACCCTCTGAAAATAATATCAGTTCCCTACTGTATATAATTGGCAGCTGCTTAAATTGTCAGTTTACAATCCAGCTGTGTGTTATCACTAACATATGGTTTAGAAAATGAAGTAACTAGCTGTTTGCATTTTCTGATAAAATACCTTTTTTATGTTTATGGCTGCATTTGTGTATTTTTTTTTTCTTTTTCATTTTTGATAATGTGCAGACTGTCACGAATCCGGTCCATGAACTTCCGTCGGCTAACCATCAGAGGTCACCCTTCCCATTTTCATTGACTCACGCACTCACACTGTTGCATATCTTCCCGGACTACATATCCCACCATTCACAGCACTGATTGCCCCCGCGGTGTTCACTATTGCACCCAAAACTGATTGCACCCATCCTGTTTCCATACACTCCCTTCCCTCTTTAACCTCCCTCGATCCCTTCCTCGGCGAGTATTGTTTAGCGCCTATCATTTTGATAGCTCCGCTACAGAGCCCCGGTAGCCTCCTAGCCTAGTTGTGCTTGCCTGCTCTGTCGTGTTCCTCATTTTTTGATCTTCGCCTGTTTTCCTGATGCTCCATTTAGTCTTGTCCTTTTTGATTCGTTCGCCTTCATGACCTTCGCTCGCGCCCTAGGATTATTCTTGTGTGCTGCCCCCTAATACCTGTTGCCACTGGGGTTTCGACCCGGCCTGTTTTCCTGACCTCATCGTGCTTCTTTAATAAGCCGTGCTTATGCTCCGCAAGTCTCACGTTTCGTCAGCCCCGTAACAGAATACTCGGTCACACAAGGGTCCAGCGGCTTTTCAAGTGGACATTGGCCATGTATGGACACTGCAAGGCTGTTGTTAGTCCTCGAGCAGGGCACACGCTCGCTCGAGTATTACATTCAAGAGTATCTGGACATTGCTTATCACTCTGATTTACCGGACTATGTTTTGATAGATTTTTTTCTGTACTGGCATTAATCAACCGCTAAAATTTAAACTCATTCACAAGGGTCCGCGTTCGTCACGGAGTTGTTTTTTGGACTTTGCTTTATTGACTGTAGGCTCTCGATTCACTGTGGGTATCGCAGAGGAATGCAACCCCACACTCACTCCTGTAATGGCCCCCGCACTAGATTTTGTTCGCAAAATGGCGGCGACAGATGAGTCTGATCACAAAATGGCACGGACACAACCGCGCCCCGTCCAGTCAAACCGTTGCTCTTCACGGGTCCGTCACGTCACCGTTGATCTTCATAGCGAGTCACTCAGTCACCGCTGATCTTCTGAGGTCAATCTAGTCACCGCTAGACTTCTTAGTCAAGTCTAGTCATCAGCTTATCTTCATGAGCAGTCTATTCCAGCCTGAGCTTCATGCGTCAAGTCTCGTCAGCAGCGATCTTCCATGAGTCAAGTCCTTCTCAGCTTGATCTTCCAGGAGCAAGTCTAGTCACAAGTTTGCTCTTCCGGTCGAGTCTATTCACATGTTGATTCGTCGTTGTCAATCGAGTCAACAGTTATTACAGGATTCCCTGGTCAAGTCACAGCTGATATGTCCTGATCAGGTCGTCACAACTGATCTTCATGATCTAGTCAAGTCACAGTTGTTGTCAGGATCACGTCAGATTCACACGTTGAATTGTCATGAGTCAAGCAAGTCACAGTTTAATCGTCATGAGTCACGTCCTATCACAGTTGGAATTTGTCCTGAGTCTAGTCAAGTCCCCGCGGGTTCATCCGCGCCTCGCACATCTCTCTGTTTCGGCCCGATCACGTCACATCACAGCCATCATCCAGAGTCTGTCCCTCCTGTCTGTTACCCCCAAGTATCAGGCATTCTTTCGTAATCACAGACTGGCTTCCAGCGTGGAGGACCTACCGCTGGTGTCGGCACGTGCAGCTGGTGTCCCTAAACCAGCGCTCTCAAGCCCTTCAGCTTCTGAACTATTTCCTCTGTCTGTAATGCTTCCCACCATGGGGATCGCTTTATGGTGCATCTGGGCCGCATACTCCACCGCCGATTTGCTAGAGGCAGCAGCACCGGCTACAACATCTCCAGAGGTGGCGGCTTACGCTGCAGAACCTCCCGAGGTAGCGTTGTCCACTGCTGTGCTCCCAGAGGCCACGGTGTCCACTAAAGTCTCTTCAGATGTGGCGGCGCAGGCTGCAGAACCTCCTGATATGGCGACACTTGCCTCAGTTCCTTGCTTGGTGGTGGCGCCCAGCAACGCACTTCCTACCTGTTCTGTTCCGGCCAAGGAGGCCATCTATGAACTCTCTGCTTGTCCTGTTCCGGCCAAGGAGGCCGTCTGTGAACACTCTGCCTGTTCTGTTCCGGCCAAGGAGGCCGTCTATGCACTCTCTGCTTGTCCTGGTCCGGCCAAGGAGGCCGCCTATGAACACTCTCTGTCTGTCTTGTTCCGGCCAAGGAGACCGCCTATGAACTCCCTGCTCGTCCTGTCACAGCTATAGGGGCCGTTTGCGAACTCCCTGCTCGGCCCTGGTCACACTCACACTGTTGCATATCTTCCCGGACTACATATCCCATCATTCACAGCAATGATTGCACACAGCTGGTTCACTAATTGCACACAACACTGATTGCACTCAGCTGTTTCATATCACTCACTCACTATTTTACACTCACTCTGATCCCTTCCCTCTGCCGATTATTGTTTCAGCGCCTATCTTTGATAGCTACTCTACAAGCCTTGGGGTGGTGGGGGGGGGGTACCTCCTAGCCTAGTTTTGCTTTGCCTTGTCTGTTTTCTCAGTTTTGATCTTCACCTGTTTTTCCTGGATTTCTCCGTTTAGTCTTGTCCCTTTTGATTCTGTTCGCCGTTCATGGACCTTCGCTAGCCCTAGGATTATTCTTGTGTCTTGCCCGCCATATACCTGTTTGCCACTGTTTCGACCCTGCCTGTGTTTCTGACCTCCTCTGCTTTAAATAAAGCTTGCTTATGGATCCGCACGTCTCACGTCTTGTCAGCCCCGTAACCGAATTGAGCTGACACAGCGAATAGGTACGTGTTTTCTCTGTGTCCTTAGGACTCTCATCAGAATGCAAGCCTGCCATGAGGTGCTGTTTCCAGGTCAGCCTCCTGTGGTTAAGAAAGGACAGATGGAGCCCATATACATTACTATTGCCTCCAGGGGCTCCAATAAGAAGGTATGAAGCTGTCCTAAGGCTATGACTATATATAGTGGCCCCAATAAGTATTTGAATGCTTATGCCACAAATCTATGAATATAATTTATTATAGAACACTATATTAAAGTTTTAGAACTTTAATTTTTTTGTGCCATTTTGAATTTTAATCAACTGGTTTCAAGATGATTATTAGTAGACACATGAAGTCAGTTCTCCTCAAGTTCACACACGTGTCCTATCAGAGCAACCTAATTGTGTACATGTTCTATTAACAACTAATAACAAGAAAGTGTCACATTAGTTTTTATCTTGATCATTTTTTAATGTTTTTTATACTCATTAAGGCGCAGTCAGTAGACTGTTTAAGACTGTTTTTCTTTTTAAATATACTGTATTTTAAATTGTAATTTATTCCTGTGATGCAAAGCTGTGGAACGGTATACCCACGCTGCCATGCTGAGGGGAGTGCATGTGAAGCATCAAGGCAAGCACTAAGCAACAACTCTACCAAGCTATGGGAGTTGCCCCAAGGACACTTTGACGGCTGTCAGTGACATTATCCCCTTTGGTCAAAGGCCTGAGCTGCATACCCCAATAACTTACCTGTTAAGGGAAATCAGAAACAAAGAGATTCCTTTAAGGGGATACGGCAAAGCGTCTAGGATAATAGACTACTAGACCTTGGCCCGTCACCCAGGGGCTACCGCCAGCTCTGCATGATCTTGCTCAAAGGAACTGGCCCGACAGGTCCTCGGTAGCAACGCCCTGCTCAGGAAGGTATCACCAGGAATACATAAGTAGAGTGGGGCCCAAGGTGAAACCGGGGCCTAAGCAACCCCCCCCCCTAAAAAGAAAGTGTACGAGCTGGCTCGTGTAAGGGTCCCCCCCCCCCCAAAACGCAACAGGATTGTAGAAAGAACACAGGATGCTTAGTGCACGTCCTTATCACAATGTGTTTTTTAGACAGAGCACAGAGGCTTAGCGTGTGCACTTACCATAGCATGGCTCAGAAGAACACCGTTTCTAAGGGGTCAATGAGGCTATCTCCTAGACGGGCCTAGAAAACCCTGTGTGACTATAGCATTCTGAGGGAGCAGTCCATTCAGCGAAGGCCTGCGTACTCAGAGCGCATTTGGATGGAAATTGCGATCAGTCAGTCAGCCAGCCAGCCTAGTCAGTCAGCCTAGGGGCAAGTTCCTAGCTCTCAGTAGAGAGGAGGACTCACCTGATCTGCCCGGGAACGGCGAGCTCATAAAAGACCCTGCCGCAGTGAGGGGAGCACTGCCATGTCCTAAAGTGGACTGACCGAAGGGGGACATCAGAAATGGGATCCAACTTAAAGAGGATCAGACATTTGAGCAGAGACGAGTCTAACAACTCGGTATGGCTGCATCTGCAGTAGCAGCTCTCTCGGCCCTCTAGGTACCATATAGTCAATGCCTGCTTATATCTCTGCCTTATATACAGATCAGTATCAGATCCCACGGAAATATGTACAAGGTCTTGACAAAGCTCCCAACCCATGCAAGAAGAAATAGCAGACAACACCTCAACACAAGAGCCATATGTTGCTGTAATATTTCAAATAATGTCTAGCCCAACCAAAACATAATTTGTGCAATAAAATAAATCTGATTTCCTTCTGAGCAATCTCTTAAATGAATCTCATACTTTACATAATGTTTCCTCAACAGAGCACAGTATATGCATGAGCTGCAGTAACCGCTCATTCAGAGCTTGAGTCCCTTAAGCACCAGTTTGCCCTTCTGATCTAACTGATGACTCCAGAATGACTGTCATCTTTTATAATGATGTATTGCCAGGTATAAAAGTATACACTGTCACAAGCAATGAATTACAGCTATACTTTAAGGAATGTTTGACCAGGAGTCAATTTGTTTTGGAAGAACACTGGTTTCAAAAATATGAGCCAGGACTGTGTGTTATGGTCATTAATTCTAATGAAAACCCATTAGAAATTGGAGCCCATTTCCAACTTATGGCTACAAAATTCTCCTTTTTGCATATTAGTAATACAAACCAGTGTTATATTAAAATTATTGAGACACTGTTATAGTTTTTATTATTCTATATATTTACATTTAGTCATTTATCAGACGCTTTTATCCAAAGCGACTTACAAATGAGGACAATGGAAGCAATACAAGTGCTATAACAAGTCTCAGTTTGAGATAAGTTTTATGTTATAGTAATTAACTTAGTAATTAAATTTTTTTTAGTTTGTTTTAGTTTTTTAACAATTTATCAGTTTTAGTTTTAATGATCATGTTTTACTTTTATTATCAAGTTTTTTACTTTCATCAAAGTATTAAAAATGAAAAATATTGCCCTGGCAATAAGATGTAAAAATTTCATTTCAGTTAATGTTTATTTCAGTGAAAATGTTTGACTATAATTGACCTGCTACAAACTGCACAGCTGGCTCTATTGTGGTATGACCTATTTCAGGTCAACATATGGAAACCTGGCTTCTGTCACACAAAAAAGAAAAAAGTTAATTGTGACTTTTTATCCCACAGTTCTAACTTTTTTCTCTCAAATCAAAGTTTACATCTTGCAATTCTAAGTTTACATTTTGAAATCCTGTTGTTTTTTTGTTGTTGTTGTTTGTTTCTGCCATGTTATTTCAACTTTTTTCTCACAAATATGAATTTATATCTTACAATTCAGAAATTTCTTCACAGAATTTCAAGTTTATATCTTATCTCACAATTCTGAGCTTATATCTCAATTCTGAGAGGTCAGAATTGCAAGTGATAAAAGTCAGAATTGTGAGATGTCTCCATTACCTTTTTTATTTTTATTCCACAGTTATTTATTCCACCATTTGATTTTATTAGAGATTAGAGATTTTTATTAGAGCAAAAACAGCCTTCAGTTAGCACTAAGTTGAATGATCAGATTTTACTGTGAGCTGTTGGCCAACAGAAGCTCAGCCTCTTATTTTCCTCTGTTGTGGCATTGGTTGGTAGTCTGTTAGAGCAAAATGAAACCTACGTCATGAGATTGTATATGTGTAGGATGGCGTGATGAAGGACCTGAATGGGCCAGCGGACCTTGGATTGAAAGCAACTCCAAGAAAATGGGCATCAGTGTGACCAGAAGTGATTGTATTAGTGACTAGTGGATGTAGTGCCACTTTGTGGACAGAGGGAGAACTGGCTTAAAGCAAGTCTGATCGTGCTTCTGTTCTCAAGGAGGCTTCTGGTCTTTGAGATAAGGTGGTTGTGTATGTTTTGAACGTTAGTTTATTAATTATAATGCGGAGTCAGCTGGTTTTGGATTTGATTTTGGACACTTGAATAAACACGTGAGCACATTTCATTAATATAGAAATTATATCTTACAAGTACATGTATATGTTTAGAATTTAATAACCGTATATTAGTATCAGATTAAATACTGTATGTATAAATATACACTACCGTTCAAAAGTTTGGGTCAGTGGGGTTTTTTGTTGTTTAGAAAAGAAAGTAATCAGTAAATATTTATTGAATAGCAAGTCAGCATATTAATGATTTGTGAAGGAATATTTTTCTCTATTGGATAGCAAAACTTGAACTGAATTGAGCTAAATCAAAACACTTGCCTTCTGTAGAGTTGATTTGTGACCTTGGACCACAAAACCAGTCATAAGTAGCACGGGTATATTTGTAGCAATAGCCAACAATACACTGTATGGATCAAAATTATCAATTTTTTTTTTATGCCAAAAATCATTAGGTAAAGTTCATGTTCCATGAAGATATTTTGTAAATTTCCTACCGTAAATATATCAAAACTTAATTTTTGATTAGTAAATTGCATTGCTAAGAACTTCATTTGGACGAGGCGATTTTCTCAGAATTTAGATTTTTTTTTGCACCCTCAGATTCCAGATTTTCAAATAGTTGTATCTCATCCAAATATTGTCCTATCCTAACAAACCATACATCAATGGAAAACTTATTTATTCACCTTTTAAAGTTTTAGGGTCCATTTTGTTATAAAAAACTGGTTTTGTGGTCCAGGGTCACATTTGTTCATTACTGTGAAGCTGCTTTGTGACCAGTGCTATTTAAATAAAGGTGTCTTGCCTTGATGTATAAATGTCAATGGATTTAAAATATGTATGAAGCCAAAAAATATCTTCGTCTGGAAACGAGTCGTGTCAGAGTTCGACTCAAATTCTGATTGGCTGATGTACTCATAATGAGGCTGTGTCTATGGTCAGAGGAGCAGCTGTAAGCTACCTGTGACTATTCCTCACTCCAGTAAACCATGATTGATGATTATCTCTGGTGTTTGTCAATGGCGCTTTTATGTGTTCTTCTTACTCTCACGGCTATCGTCAGTAAGGCAATTCGTACCACTATTATTATTCACTGTTTTAACATACAGTATCTTGAGAAAGTTAATAGCAGATATAAAGTTGATTTATGATTTATTATGGATTCATATAAAGTTCCAAATAATTCGTAAATAACAGGATTCTGTGTAAATAACTTTTAATAATGGGCACTGAACATATTTAATTTGTTTTGCCAAGTATCAGTCATATTTAACAGATATATATATATAATATATATATATAGAGAGAGAGAGATAGATAGATATATAGATAGATAGATAGATAGATAGATATAGATATACAGTATATTTATATAAAGATTTAGAATAAACTGCAATGCAGTCTAATACTGATGTTGTTTCTTCTCTGTTTTGCAGAGGGACATGCAAGAGGCTCTAATACAGGAAAGAGTGTATATAGCCTAGTATGCCGTTAATGGAGAGGAGACATGTACAGTAGCAGTATCTACAGAGCCTGATTTTGCAGATCCTCTTAGCTTTCTGGATTTCATGATCTTGTTGTTGGCTTAACAGAACATTGCAAAGCAAACTTAGCTGCATCTGTTATAACCACCCACAGAGCGAACAGGTAAAACACACAGAGTAGACTAAAATTATCATTGTAATGTGAAGAATATACCCCTTGAGGAAAACCCTTTACTTTATATCAACCTATTACGGAAATAGGCCTACTTTAAAAGAATAGTCTATACTAAAGCGTGAACTGATTGTAATGTTTTCAGACACTTTTTTTTTCATTAGACATTTGCAATGATGACGTTGCAATTTAGTACATTTAAAATATATTAATTTTAAAGGTAACATTGAATAGCATGAGAATAAAAATGATAATCAAATACTTTTCCTGTGTGTACTTTAATGATTTAAAATGTACTTTAAGAAAATCCTTTTTTAATATTGATATTATTACAGAATGCACGTTTTTTATTATTGTAGTACACATTTTTTATATAATTTTAATATTTGAAATCCATTACAGGTGTTCATTCAATACAGTTTTCACAAGGGAATATTTATTAAGATTTAAAGTTTGCTCTGTTAAGTGCTAACATTTAATTCAGAGCAAATCTGTTTTTGCCAGACCTGAGGCTTCCATGGTGCTGGATGCTAAGAACACTCTCATCTGTCATGTGATTGAACTCTTCCCTTCACTTGTCCTGATAATCTAAGAACAACAAGAATGTGACAGAGAGTATAAATCTAAGTAAGTATCATGCAAAGAGAGACAGCACCTTCAACATCTTCTCCACTCTGAAGTTCTCGCCAGAAGAGGGAGACATTTGCTGCTGCACTGTGTACCATACAGCTCTCCAGAGCAAAACCAAAAGATGGGTGAGGCACTGCTTTTGTGCAGATTCAGTGGATTTCAGATTTATGTTCTGGGACATATATGAATGTCATCAACAGTAAATGTCATGATCCTGTTCTTGTGTTTTTCAGAAGTGGTCGATGATGTTCTCAGTGTTTGTGGAGTGAGTCTGACTCTGGGGCTGCTGGTACTTTCTTCCTCATTAAAGAAAACAACTGCATCTAACAGGTCTGAAATACAGACATTCTCCTATAATAATAAAAAAAAATTTTGGTATTTTCCCAAATGTTGGGATAGACGGAATGTTTGCTTGTGTATACAAGCAACTTTTATATTTCAATATTTGCTTTACATTTCTGCTGACTTTTCTTATATTCATAATTGTAAATCAAATTCAGCTGCTTTTATGTGCAACACATTTCTTAATGTGTAAATATTTGTACTGACATAAAAATTTCAACTACTGAGACAAAAACCTGTACTGAGACTGTACAGGTTTCACAGACATTTGATGAACAGAAATGAAATAATGTCTCTGAACAAAGGGGGGTCAATATCAAAAGTCGTAGTGAGTATCTTGTGTGTCCATCAGTTGCTGTAAGTTCTACAGTTCATCTCATTCTCATAGACTGCAGCACATTTGCCAGTTCTTGCTCTGAGATGTTACTCCACTTTTCCACCAAATCACTTGCAAGTTCTCTAATATGTCTGAGAGGACATATGTTAGGCATGATTTGCCATTGCAAGACTGATCAGCTGTCTGCATTACAGGCAAGAATATCATAAATAAATAAAACAAAAAATCTTCACCATATCAAGACGTTTTCCTTCTAAATGTATTGCTATTATGAGGTCAAGAAAAGGACATCCTTCCTGCAGGATCCACATGTGTGCATCTGTTATGAAGTTTACCAAGTCCAGTTTTGCCACAGGCACTAATCTATCAGCAAAGATCATTTCTGGCATGGGTCCTCTGTGACTCCCTAAGAAGCTTAGCCCAAAACATTGACTCTTGGAATGGTTTCGCTTGTAATCCGCGTCATCAGATATCCCTGACCATGAAAAGAGATCAAGGCTTTGTTTTGCCTGTGGGATATAAACCGATGCATGGACAAACTCAAGCCAGCAGGCGAAACTAAATCCAGTCAAGCTTTTTTTTCTAGCCTAATCGGAAAACTACACACTATCACTGATATACATTCAGTTGAATGCATTAGCAAAAACTATTTGCGTATAGATATTTGTAGATATCTCTCGCATGATTTGATTTAATTGAATCCACACGATTTTGATCAATTAATGACTTGAGATTTTCTCAACTGTGTGAACCGCACAGGATCATCATTCAGAACATTAACCAGCAGGTGGCATCCTTTGAAAGTATTATATGATTATGGCTATAGGCTGATCAAAGCACTCAGCACACAAAGAGGATATGGAACAGACAACCTGCCAGTGCAGGATTTGTTCAAGTCTCACTACAGCCTATAAGTCATATAAACAAGTAAAGGGATCAGATATCAACTTCAAGGCTGTGAGTTGATCTCATACTGTACCTGAGTTCAAGGCTATCGTGCATTCAGTAAAAGCATTACAGGAGACATAAGCATATAGACCAAGAAAAAAAATCTGTTTCATTAACCAACAGTGCACTCCTCTATCCATAATATTACTTTCTACAGTGAAAAAGTCATCTGAATCAGGAGAGAAATATGCACAGATCAAGCACAATTTATTTACATTTAGTCATTTTGCAGATGTTTTTATCCAAAGCGACTTACAATTGGGGGATACATAAAGCGATTCTTCTTAAAGAGGCAAACAGATACAGGAAGTGCCTGTACTACCAAGTTTCTAGACATTGTTCAAATAAGTACAAGCTAGAAAGAGAAGGAATAAATAAAGAGAGAGTTTATTTTTTTTATGATGAAGTCAAGTCGCTTAGAAAGAGATGAGTTTTCAGCTGTCACTTAAATTGTCAGGGATTCAGCATTCCGGAAAGGGGTGGGAAGATCCTTCCACCAGCCAGGAACGGTGAACAAAAAAGTTCTGGAAAGTGATTTTGTGCCTCTCAATGATGGTACCACGAGGCATCGCTCACACGGATCTCAGACTTCTGGAGGGGATGAAGATTCGTAATAGTGAGTGGAAGTAGACGGGTGCAGAGCCTGTAGCTGTTCTATATGCAAGCATCAATGTCTTGAACTTGATTCGAGCCGCAACCGGTAGCCAGTGTGTTTTTATAAGTAAAAAAGAATACAAAATTGCTCTAAATAAATATATCTGTGGATTTTGATGCGAGAGGACAACAAGAGATGGACTTTTTCACTGAAATAAGTATTATTATGGATTATGGACTTGTATTTTAGCCAGAAGTGACAGTTTAAAGTTAAAACGCCTTAATGATGGATTTGTTTCTTACAAACACAAAGCTTTCCACTTCACAAGGTGTTAAATAATGGGAGTTGTGTGGATTGCTTGTGGATTATTGTGGTGTTTTTATCAGCTGTTTGGGCTCTCATTCTGACGGCACCCATTCACTGCAGAGGATCTATTGCTGAGCAAGTGATGTAATGCTACATTTCTCCAAATCTGTTCTGATGAAGATACAAAACTCATCTACCACATCTTGGATGGCCTGAGGGTGAGTAAAGTTTCATGCACGCACACACACGTTGCATAGGTTTCCAAGAAATTTTCTGGAGTCACTTAAACCGTAGCAACCCAGAGAGAAAGAGAGAGAGAGAGGTGCCTAGAGCTGATTGGTATTCTGTGCCTCGTGCGGATGCGCTGCAGTTTTCCTCGGCTCATGCAGCAGCACTCCGCCGGTCAGCTGATGCTCTAAATGACCCCATGCGCGAGCTAATATGGGTTTGGGCGCGAGGGAATTCCGTTCAGTGATAGTTCCTCTGGGACACTCGCTCTCCTCGTAGATGCTGCTGCATAGCCGCACTTACAAACACTTTTATGCGCTTGTAAGAAATGTAACTTCTTGTGAGAAATGTAACCCCCCTCCAGATATGATATCTTGGATAGTGGTATTATTTTCCACAACGCTTCTCATTTTATTTTTACCTTTGTTAACTGTTTTCCCGCTCCACTTCAATCATGGACAGCCTATTTTTGCCAGCTGATAACAATAAGAAGATCTCGATCACGGAAACGAATAGTTAGGTAAGAATCAAATCTTCATTAACTAGATTTAAACATCATAATAAGTCCTGCCAATTCTGGTCAACACATCAAACTTCTAAATTAGCATTAATAAAAAGTGACACTCATGAAAGTGTCTCTCTTTAATTAATATTACATTACCTGCAAGCACAGTTTTTAGCTATAGCCTACTTTTGAAATATTTCAAGATTTGAAATACACTGCAGGTGCACAAAGGTGTCCTGCATGTTAAGCTGGTTAATAAGTCTATTAGGAACACTAGCACACAGCATCCAAAACACATGTTGGTGCACTCTAAAAAAAAAACCCCAGCTGTGCTAGGTGACATATGGACAAACCCAGCAATTGGGTTGTTTTAACCCAGCATTTTTTAGAGTGTGACGTTTCCAACAGGAATATGAGAGGCAGAGTGAGGTGAAAAGATATACACGCCCTCTCATCCATCCAGATTATGACTGTGGTGCTGAGAGGATTGCTGGACAAAATGGATTACAACATTTATTTTTTTTACCTTCTTTTTTCTATTTCCCAAAACAGCTTAAATGGTTTGGTAAAAAAAATGGAGGGAGAGTGAAAGTCAAGTGAAATGGCCTAAAGCAAAGAGATCAGGTTTTGGGCCCCTGTGCAGTTTGGATTGGTGCTCTTGAGTCACGGATAATTCATTTTGGCTGACAGAAATCACATGCTGAACTCACAGTGAAATGCTGTAAGATTCACTGCATAAAATTAAACTGAATGCCTGACTTTTTAAAAGCCAGTGTCATGATGACCAGTGTCAAATTTCAAAAGCGGTACAGTTTACAGTAAATCCACATCACCCATTGCACTAAAAAATAATTTTTTGTCTTTTTTTTCATTGTAATCATTTTTAATTAAATAAAATTTATTGTTTGTTTGTTTTTTATTCTTAAAATATTATGAATCAAAAATTGACTTCTAATGTGTTATTTCTCTCTTTTACATGTACAGTAGGCATACAATGAAAAAGTTGGGAGTCAGTAAAATTTTTTATTTTTTTAAAGAATATAAAGAATATAATCCTGAAAAGAAAAGTCACAGTTTCCACAAAATATGAAGTGGAACACTTGTTTTCAATATTGATAATAATAAGAAATATTTCTTATTGTTAATCTCTAAGCGATATTAGAATGATCAGCATATTAAAATGATTTCTGAAGGATCATTTGACACTGAAGACTGGAATAATGATGCTGAAAATCAGCTTTGATCACAGGAATAAGTCTCAATATAAAATATATTACAATAGAAAATGTTTTATATCGTAATAATATTTCACAATATTCCTTTTTTACTGTATTTTTGATCAAATAAATGCAACCTAGGTGAGCATAAAAAAACATATAAAATATTACAGACCCCTAAACTGTCCAACAGTATATGTCTAACTTGTAATTAAAACAGCTCAAATCCAATCAGATTTCCTAAAACATCCAGTACATCCTTGTTTGATTAGTTCATATATCAAAAGCTAATTTGAGGTGGAACTTTCTACCATGTTGTGCGCAGTAGAGCTGTAAGAAAAAAGTACAAAAAGCAAATAAAACGTAAGGATGCAAAGCACTAGAAAACAGATTGAATTGACAGGCAATTTACAAGTGTTGTAGCCATGCAGATGTGTATGGTTGTGCATGTGGAGAGGTGTGAAGTGGTGGTACAGTGTTTATGAATGATTCACGTAAAAGGCCTCTGGCAGTGTCCTCCATTAAGTATCTGCATGGCTTGAGGGAAGTTATGTTGGCCCTAAGGCTGCGGGAGCTACCTTTTGAAATGCCCTCCAACACTCTCACCCTTTCAAAGTCAAGCCTGCTCTGTTGTTGAATGCCTTCTAGTAACATCTCTGCCATGTGTTCATCAGTTATGCGGATGGAATCATTTTGCAGACATTAGTGCCTGTGACAGGTCTGGTCACTGGTCACTGCCACTGTAACTAATGTGTCTGTATGCACTGCATCAGTTTCAGATGATGGATGCAGTTCACCTTTATACACATGTGCCTGGACCTGCTCATGATTTCTCACCGACTGAGGGGAATTGGACAGAGATGGAGGGCTTTTGGATGTCTGCTGCATCAACAGTCTTCCCATTACTGTAAGTTGAATTCAAACCACAGTTGCACCCGTTTTGCAAAATCCTGCTAAATGCACTGAATTGGCACAACATGGAATTGAAATCATTATTATTATGCATACACACCTCCTTTATGTATAAAGTAGGCCCATTATATAGGTTTTATATAATAATGGTAACGGTAATTTTTATTTATGGCAGTAATTCCTCAAATGATGATCTAATTATGAGAAAAAACGTCTCAGGTTACTTATGTAAACATGGTTCCCCGAAGGGAACGAGACGCTGCGTCTCGGGGGCTATGGGGAACGCCTCGTCGTGTCCCGTGTCTGAAGCCTACATTGAAAACACCAACTGGTTGGCCGGCGACAGCCATGACGTCACTATTGGTGCGACTATAGTATAAATAGGCGTGGGAGCTACACATCATTCACTTCTTCTTCTGAAACTTGCGTCCGCAGCATGGCAAGAAACCTAGAGGACGCAGTGTCTCGTTCCCTACTCAGGAACCATGGTTAATAAGTAACCTGAGACGTTCCCTTTCATGGGAACTTCGAACTGCGTCCTTTAGGGGTCGCTATGGGGAACGGTATACCAACGCCACCATGCTGAGGGGAGTTGCATGCCAGAACCATGGCGAGCACTAAGAACCAACTCTACCATATTGCTATGGGAGTTGCACCTGGAACGTTAGACGGCTGCCAGTGACTTTATTCCCTACGGCCAAAGGCCTAGGATACACACCCCAAAATACTTACCTGTTAGGACCAGACTCCTCGGCCCAGGGTGGAGCTCAAGGCTTGGAATCAGAAATAAATTCCTTTAAGGGAATACGACCAAGAGACTAGAATCATACTAGTCTTGGCCTGTAACACAGGGGCTACCGCACGTTTGTCTTTGCCTGTGGTGAAGGAACTGTCTCAACAGATCCTCCCCCCTCCTAGTAGCAACACCTGTTAAGTAGGTATCCAGAGGATACATAGGCGGAGTGGTGCCCAAGGCAGAAACCGGGGTTTTAAACCACTCAGAAAAAAAAAGCACAAAGCTTTTGCGTGTAGCTCTTACCATACAGGATTTTTAGAAAAGTGGGCCAAAGCATAACGTGCACACTTACCAGCTATGTGTATTTTAGAAAGTGTGCAAAGCATAACTTGCACACTTACCAGCTATGTGGATTTAGAAAGTGCGCAAAGCATAACGTGCAATACACTGCATAACCCATTCTAGGGGTTCTCGTGGCACCCTGAAAGGGCAGCCTATAGATAAAAATAGCGTATACCCAGACGCTATATCTACGGCTATAATGCTGGAGTGGCTAGCAGAAAATCTGTAGCTGGGGGAGAACATCCAGCTCTCAATGGAGAGGGAGCTCAACCTACAGCATGTTCCTATGGTGGAACAGCTAGCAGTTATTCAACTGAGGGAGCAACACACTCAGTTCTCAAACCGAGACGGGGCTCGACCTGCAGCATGTTCCAAACTGGAACAGCTAGCAATAGTTTACTTAGCTGTGGGGGCAACACACCTAGTTCTCAGTCGAGAAGGGGGCTCGGCCTACAGCATGTTCCAATGCAGGAACGCTAGCAGTAGTTTACCTTGGCTGAGGGAGCACAAACCCAGCTCTCAACGAGAGGGGGCTCGACCTGCAGCATGATTGAAAAATCAGAGGGGTAAGCATACTGCCGTCTAGCCAGACTCTCATTCCAGGTAACCCTTTGATAAAAGGGGAGCATTGTCTCAATACTACCACGAGGACAGCCCATGGAGCGAGGAATCTAACTCCTCAGAGAGGATTAACGCTCGAAAGAAACATCATACTCACAATAACCCTCAATGGTGAGGGGGGTGATGCCTCAAGGGGATATCCTGGTGATCGGGAAAAACCCCTCAGGGCGACCCGGATACGGTAGACCAGTCAGGGTAGCATGAAAGCGTAAACCCCAGCCCGGACGTCCAGGAATTTTTTGCAGTGACACCGGGGGCCTGATAATCACAAAACTCCCGCAGAAGCCTGTGTTATGGCCGCATGATCAAGAAAGTATGAAGCCGAAACCCGGCTTATAGTACCGTCTGGACATATATCGACGAGTAAAATAAACACTGCAAGTCGAGCACCCGGTTTCTGAACCCAGCACGGGAAACACTGCAAAGAAACTAGCAGAAGGGTACACACAACCACCAGTTTCATAGCACATACATATATTTATATACATATATTTAGACATGGATCGTACTCACCCACCACGGCTCCCGCGTTGGAGCTCTGTCCGGAAAAGCCTCTAGACCGGACCTTCAGTAAGGTGGTTACTATGATTAACCATAGAACCACCCAAAACATCATAGTTCCAGAAGGAGACTGTTATGCAGGAGATATGGTGGTTACAGGGGAATTAGGAAGGGGAAGAAAAGGGTAGATGTTACACCCCCTGAGAGAAAGAGTGGATACCTAAGTATTACTTTGATCCGGACGAAAACGCTGACGCCTTGTCTGGATCACATCAATTAGGTCTTGCCTACCTACCTTTGACCCGCGATTCCTCCTACCCATACCTGCAGGCGGAGGAGGAGCGCGAGCCACGACACTAGCCATCTGAGCCAGTCTCTGATCCTCAAACCGAGACGGGCCAGGACCCCTGGGTTGTTGGGCTCAGACCTGGACCTTCGTGGAATAAAGAATTTGAAGGCTACTGAGTGCGCCTTCGCCTCCCTGAAATTCTCGACCACCATCTCAACGGAGGTACCAAAAAGTTCAGAGGGCGAAACCGGGGCATCGAGAAGAAAACCCCTTTCTTTCTTCCCGATGTCTGCCAGGTTTACCCACAGCTGCCTCTCCGTTACTACCATCGCCGCCATAGATCTGCCCATGGCAGAGGCAGCCTGCTTAGTAGCACGAAGAGCAAGATCCGTGGTGCGGCGTAACTCAGCCATCTCATCAGAAGAAAGGCCCTCGCCTTTATCCAGGTCTTTCAGCAGATCAGCCTGGTATGCTTGGAGCACCGCCATCGTGTGCAGTGAAGCAACAGCCTGACCTGCTGCTGCGTATGCCTTGCCATTCATTTTAGATGTAGCTTGAAGAGGCATGGCTGGCAAGGAGGGAGTTTTGAGAGATGATGTCTCTCCCACAGAGAGATAGCTAGCTAGCGTCTCTTCTAAAGGGGGCATTCTCTCATAGCCGTTTTCGCGCAACGCCTCGATATCGCATTACTGGTATGCTGAAACCGATGGATGCGTGAGGAAAACGGCTTCTTCCATTCCTTCTCGATCTCAGTATGGAGATCAGGAAGGAAAGGAAGACTCACCTGAGCTGGAGGGTTATGGCCAGAAAGATAACGTTCGTCGAGACGACCTCGCGACGCCACTTCCTTAGTCCGCTTCCATGGCAAGTCAAGTCTTGCCGTGGCACAATCCATAACCTCTAAGAGCTCATCATAAGCAGGGCAGGAGGATTGAGAATGCTCAGCCTCAGCTTCTTCGCTCTCTTCATCCATTTACTGCTCTTCCTGGGATGAAACCAGCAGAGCACTGGCCCCTGGATCAGATGATGTCAAAGAGAGGATATCATCGTCCAGTTGCTGTCTCTCGCCCGACACCGATGCGTGGAAGAGGGAAACCCCCCCTTCAGCCTTATCGGCTAGGTCCACCTGAGATCCCCCCGAGCTCATTCTCCTCCGTGCCTCAGCAGCGGAGGGTCCCAAACCGCGGGAAGCAGATGGCTGCCCCCCTTTACTTGAAAAGAGAGACAATCGAGAACGGAGTTTTTTCATTGGAAAAAAACTCGCAGTGCACGCAGATTGCCCCCTCGAGGACACCGCGTGCGTGCTCTTCGTCCCAAACAAACAACACATAGATCGTGCGTGTCATCTGGTGTCAAATAGCGCTGACACGGATGCACACACCTTCTAAATGCTCTACTAGTGCTCGCCATAATAAATAGATAGCTCTTACTTTTTCCTTGAAAATGCACGCTTCAAACAGAACAGTCCATGAAGACGAAGAAGAGAATGATGTGTAGCTCCCGGCACCGATTTATACTGTAGTCGCACCGGTAGTGACGACATGGCTGTCGCCGGCCAACGAGTTGGTGTTTTTCAATGTATGCTTCAGACACGGTTCACGACGAGGCGTTTCCACATAGCGACCCCTAGAGGACGCAGTTCGAAGTTCCATGAAAGGGAACTATTGTCATAACAGGGCTTATATACAGGCATGCTGTATAGCAGCAAGCAATTAATTAAGGAAAGAAAAAAATGTTTTGCACTAACATTTAAAATGTGAAAAAGCAAGTGTAATTAATAATTTTTTCCTACATAATATATTCAGATAATCTCTTCTTTTGGCTATTGTTCAATGACACGATAAATGGCAATTATTTTATTTTGATATGTATAAAACCATACTATTCATATACAGCAAATATACAGCTGCATTTTCATTTTAGAAAGTGGGTCTTCACAATGGAATCATATTTGTGGGTAAGTGACTTGTGCAGGGTATAACCTAGTGAAAAAGAATTGTATTGAATGTGCACTTGTTGTGTGCTCAAATATAACAGTGTTGTACAGTGGGTACGGAAAGTATTCAGACCCCCTTAAATTTTTCATTCTGTTATTGCAGCCATTCGCTAAAATCATTTAAGTTAATTTTTGTTCCTCATTAATGTACACACAGCACCCCATAGTGACAGAAAAACACAGAATTGTTGACATTTTTGCAGATTTATTAAAAAAGAAAAACTGAAATATCACATGGTCCTAAGTATTCAGACCCTTTGCTCAGTATTTAGTAGAAGCACCCTTTTTTGATCTAATACAGCCATGAGTCTTTTTGGGAAAGATGCAACAAGTTACTCACACCTGGATTTGGGGATCCTCTGACATTCCTCCTTGCAGATCCTCTCCAGTTCTGTCAGTTGGATGGTAAACGTTGGTGGACAGCCATCTTTAGGTCTCTCCAGAGATGCTCAATAGGGTTTAAGTCAGGGCTCTGGCTGGGCCATTCAAGAACAGTCACAGAGTTGTTGTGAAGCCACTCCTTCGTTATTTTAGCTGTGTGCTTAGGGTCATTGTCTTGTTGGAAGGTAAACAGTCGGCCCAGTCTGAGGTCCTGAGCACACTCTGGAGAGGTTTTCTTTTTTTTGTTTTTTGTTTTTTGTTTTTTTTAGTCCAGGATATACCGTATTGGCGATTCATCTTCCCGCGATTGCAACGTCGTCATGTCCCTGCAGCTAAAACACCCCCACAGCATGATGCTGCCACCACCCTGCTTCACCGTTGGGACTGTATTGGACAGGTGATGAGCAGTGCCTGGTTTTCTCCACACAGACCGCTTAGAATTAAGGCCAAAAAGTTCTAATTTTTTTTTCCCCTTGGTCTCATCAGACCAGAGAATCTTATTTCTCACCATCTTGTTTTTTAGCAAACTCCATGCGGGCTTTCATGTGTCTTGCACTGAGGAGAGGCTTCCGTCGGGCCACTCTGCCATAAAGCCCCGACTGGTGGAGGGCTGCAGTGATGGTTGAATATCTACAACTTTCTCCCATCTCCCGACTGCATATCTGGAGCTCAGCCACAGTGATATTTGGGTTCTTCTTTACCTCTCTCACCAAGGCTTTATCACCCGAATTTTATTTTAATTTTTTTTTATTTTTTTTTTTATATTTTTTATAAATCAGTTTGGCAGGACGGCCAGCTCTAGGAAGGGTTCTAGTCATCCCAAACGTCTTCCATTTAAGGATTATGGAGGCCACTGGGCTCTTAGGAGCCTTAAGGGCAGCAGAAATTTTTTTGTAACCTTGGCCGGATCTGTGCCTTGCCACAATTCTGTCACTGAGATCTTCAGGCAGTTCCTTTGACCTCATAAATCTCATTTGCTCTGACATGCACTGTGAACTGTAAGGTCTTATATAGACAGGTGTGTGGCCTTCCTAATCAAGTCCAATCAGTATAATCAAACACAGCTGGACTAAAAATGAAGGTGTAGAACCATCTCAAAGATGATCAGAAGAAACGGACAGCACCTGAGTTAAATATATGAGTGTCACAGCAAAGGGTCTGAATATATAGGGTGAATAGGGTGATATTTCAGTTTTTCTTTTTTAATAAACCTGCAAAATGTCAACAATTCTGTGTTTTTTCTGTCAATATGGTGTGCTGTGTGTACATTAAGGAGGAAAAAAATTAACTTAAATTATTTTAGCAAAGGGCTGCAATATAACAAAGAGTGAAAAATTTAAGGGGGGGTGAATACTTTCCGTACCCACTGTATAAAACATTTTATATATTACATTATTTCCATTAACAGACTTTAATCTAAAGCTTAATGTAACAGGTTTATCTAAAGAGGACTTACAATGAGGACAATGGAAACAATCAAAAATCAGCAAAGAGCAATATATATATATATACCTATATATATATATATATATATATATATATATATATATATATATATATATTACAGGGGTACGGAAGTATTCAGACCCCCTTAATTTTTCACTCTTTGTTATATTGCAGCCATTTGCTTAAAATCATTTAAGTTAATTTTTTTCATCATTAATGTACACACAGCACCCCATATTAACATAAAAACACAGAATTGTTGACATTTTGCAGATTTATTAAAAAGAAAAACTGAAATATACATGGTCCTAAGTATTCAGACCCTTTGCTGTGACACTCAGATATATTTAACTCAGGCGCTGTCCATTTCTTCTAATCATCCTTGAGATGGTCCTACACCTTCATTTTAGTTCAGCTGTGTTTGATTATACTGATTGAACTTGATTAGGAAAGCCACACACCTGTCTATATAAGACCTTACAGCTCACAGTGCGTGTCAGAGCAAATGAGAATCATGAGGTCAAAGGAAATGCCTGAAGACCTCAGAGACAGAATTGTGACAAGGCACAGATCTAGCCAAGGTTACAAAAAAAATTCTGCTACACTTAAGGTTCCTAAGAGCACAGTGACCTCCATAATCCATAAATGGAAGACGTTTTGGGACGACCAGAACCCTTCCTAGAAATGGCCGTCCAGCCAAACTGAGCTATTGGGGGAGAAGAGCATTGGTGAGAGAGGTAAAGAAGAACCCAAAGATCACTGTGGCTGAGCTCCAGAGATGCAGTCGGGAGATGGGAGAAAGTTGTAGAAAGTCAACCATCACTGCAGCCCTCCACCAGTCGGGGCTTTATGGCAGAGTAGCCCGACGGGAGCCTCTCCTCAGTGCAAGACACATGAAAAGCCCGCATGGAGTTTGCTAAAAAATCCAAGATGGTGAGAAATAGATTCTCTGGTCTGATGAGACCAAGAAAGAACATTTTGGCCTTAATTCTAAGCGGTATATGTGGAGAAGATAGGGGGGGAGAAAACCAGGCACTGTTCATCACCTGTCCAATACAGTCCCAAACAGTGAAGCATGGTGGTGGCAGCATCATGCTGTGGGGGTGTTTTTCAGCTGCAGGGACAGGACGACTGGTTGCAATTGAGGGAAAGATGAATGAGGCCAAGTACAGGGATATCCTGGACGAAAACCTTCTTCAGAGTGCTCAGGACCTCAGACTGGGCCGAAGGTTTACCTTCCAACAAGACAATGAATGACCCTAAGCACACAGCTTCTAAATTAAAATAATGAAGGAGTGGCTTCACAACAACTCTGTGACTGTTCTTGAAAGGCCCAGCCACTTAAACCCAATTGAGCATCTCTGGAGAGACCTAAAAAATGGCTGTCCACCAACATTTACATCCAACCTGACAGAACTGGAGAGGAACTGCAAGGAGGAATGGCAGAGGATCCCCAAATCCAGGTGTGAAAAACTTGTTGCATCTTTCCCAAAAAGACTCATGGCTGTATTAGATCAAAAGGGTGCTTCTACTAAATACTGAGCAAAGGGTCTGAATACTTAGGACCATGTGATATTTAAATTTTTCTTTTTTAATAAATCTGCAAAAAAAAATTCTGTGTTTTTCTGTCAATATTGGGTTCTGTGTGTACATTAATGAGGAAAAAAAAAAAATAACTTAAATGATTTTAACAAATGGCAGCAATATAACAAAGAGTGAAAAATTTAAAGGGGTATGAATACTTTCCGTACCCACTGTATCTTATACTATATATATTTAAAAAAAACGAATTGCAGATAATGTAATATTAATGCGATATGGGCAATTAAGTGCACTTAAAGAGAGTACAATTTCTTGACTATGTTTCATACTTGGGTATTAAATGAACTTTTAAAAAGTGCACTTTGTAATAAAGGCAAATTAAACGTTTTACTTTAAAGTACATTTTAAATATATATATTTTTTGTGTGCGTTAAAGTACACTTAGTTTGAATGGGTTGACTGAGGTGAAGCACATAAAGTATAGTAATTAATAGTTATTAATTATTCATATATTTTAAATATAAATTAAACTTCATCATTACAAATGTGCAACTAAAAATGTTCAAATACAAGTTTTAATAAAAATGACATTATATTTTGAAAGTGAAAATGAAAGTATATTTTAATTACCATAAATGTTAGTCAGTACATACATACCTTAATTCAAAGACAATTTAAAATATTATACATTTTCATTTAATGGTAAAGAACATGCAATTAAGTGCCCGAAAACATTTCATTCAGTTTGGACTAAAGTATGTACTTTTATATTAATTAAATAAAATAAAAAATGCAGAAGTGTACTTGTTTTTCTCAAAGGTAGGCTTAGCTGGCATACCGTGCTAGCAGTATGCTAAGCTAGTACACAAAGTAGCTGACTTGCATAAAACATCTAAGAACAAAAACCATAAGCAATGAGAAATTTTTCATTTCCCAATCCAAAGTTTTAGATACATTTCATTAACATAATTTCAAATACATAGTTGTTTAACATAGTTCAGACCTCATACTGTACATCATAAAACAATTTAGCCTCAATCAGGCAATAAATAGAGGCAATAGAGTACCAAGTTTACTTTGGGGTCCTAGATATGTTCGATTCAAAAGGTGGAGTCAATTGTTTATTAACAGATTTTGGCAGTTCATGGTGGAAAAGGTTGATGTCCGTTCAGCTGCAAATCACTATCAGTGTGAACCTCTTTAGTGAATCTGTCACTATGCCTCATGTTTTGCGGCTTGTAGAGTGAATATTTACGACCATTAATTAAAGAGCGATCCTATAGATTTTACTTGCTTTATTTATGAGTACTTGTCACCCATTGTCATTGTGGGTGTTCATTCTACGTGATTATGTGAGTCTGAACACAGCTGAATCATGACATACATTATACTTTAGTGGTTCCCCACACACACACAGTCAGTGGGATTTACTGCAGTGATGCAATGGTTATAATCTTAACAGGGTCATTATAAGGTTGCATGATATACATGGACATATGTGCAATTCATATGAATTGCAGGATCGGCAAAGACTGCCATCCTTCGTGGTAATGACATAAAAATTCACAAATGAGGCATGCATCGTTCACATCCAATATTCATGCTCAACGTGACTGCAGCAGAAAGGAAGACTGGCTCTACTGTACACTCACAGCTCATATACTGTGAAAACAGGTCCTTACCCTGTTTCTACATCATCTGACCCTGAAATTTACAAGAGAAAGAGTGTTCACCATTTCAGTGGTGTTTCTTAAGTTCATTTTAAATTAGCTAAATCCTGAAGGATTGCAAATAGATTTTTAAAAGTATAAATATTCCATGTTGTCTATCAATTAATAAGCAGTTTTTTATCTTTTCTTTTTTATCTATAATAGTTTACCTAATCAAAAACTATTCTTCTTTAGTGAAACAAAATACATTCAGGTTACTTCAGTTATATTATTTATATTTGTGAGTGCAAAATAGAACGTGAAGCACATTGTTTTAGGTTACATCACATGACAACTATATTTACAGTTCACACTGCAGGACATCCCTTGTGAAAAAGAAGTGCACTTTATTGAGTTGAATATGCACTTGTAGTGTACTTAAAGTCTTTAAAGTATAAAGTAAGAACCATTCAGTCAAAGGCTCTTTAAAGAAGCATCTCTTTCTTACCTTTTTATAATCTTTCGCCACAAAGAACCTTTTGTGAAACAGAAATGTTCTTCAGATGTTAAAGGTTCTTTATGGAACCATTTAGACAAAAAGGTTCTTCTATGGCATCGTGAAGCACCTTAAGAGTGTAGTTGCTGTTTTAAGGAATGGCCTTTGACTTCAGGACTTATTTTCCCTGGTTTTCTACAAAAAAGACACATAGAGACATGTTTAGGTTGTTTGTTTGTTGGAAGTGGCCATAATTGTCATTCTGAATATGCCTTAGCTCTCTACTGCATAATTTATTTGCCAGGACTCCTTCCTTCCTTGATCTATTTATAAACACCAGTCTTCATTATTCAACTCTCTCTCTTGCACACACACACACACACACACACACACACACACACACTCACACTTTGTATATCATTCTCAAAGACATCTGACCTTTTATTTTTAACTATCTTTCTTTCTTTCTTTCCTTCTTTTTTTCTTTCTTTCTTAATTTAGAAATCACAGGTTATTAATCACTAGAGTGCAACAGCGCCCGTGGCCTTGGTTCTAAAAGTATTTTTCCCATTCATTTTTCCCCAGAGATTTTTAAGAAGTCCTAATTAAAGTGTTACAAGCCATGAACCAAACCCACCAGCTATGAGGTGAACCACAACACTAGAAACTTTGATTTGACGCAAAAAACATACTTGAAAATCATGAAAAAGGTACAAGACTGTGATGCCATGAAGCATTGTGAATGAAATAACCAGGTAAAAGTTACAGATGCAAATAAAACTATTGATTTAAAGATGTTGATTGTGTATATAGGTGTGTATTTTACATTTATTGCAAAATATGCATATATAGTGGTTTGAGAGCATAGGGAGACTGATTCTATGTATTTTAAGGGATTCATGTGAGATGGGGAGCGCTATATCTTTTGGCATGATGTGCTTGTCATTATTCTCTGATGGGTGGAGAATTTTACTAGCATGATAATGTTTTTCACTGGAAATTCCAATGTTAAGCATGTTTGTTTAATAAATAAGTTGAAATAATGCAGTCCGATGGCTTCAAAAGAAGCAGAACCCATCAATTAACAATGTTGTAGCTCACTATGTCTCCCTTTAAAGTTATCGTAAAACAGCTTTTTTTAAAAGCCCACATATGAGTCAGTGACATCCTGTATAATGCTTTGGATTGTGTTGCTAGTTTATGAATGCTTTTTTCTTACTGTAACTTTCCTTCTGCCTCTGTGTTTTATAATTGTCTTCCTGTTGGTCGGTTTTGTGTGAACACTGTTCCCTATTCATTTCTCTGGTCATGATTTATACATGCCTGCACTCAAGCCTGCACTCTGTCTACACTCCACTGAAGTTAACACATCCCGAGGTCTTCTGTGGAGGGATGATATAACTCTTAGGGAAAACCCAAAAACCTTTGAGAAACCTTCCATTCTGCTGCAACTGTACAAATCCAGATCAGATCATGCAAAAAAACAAAAAAATGAAAGCATTCAGAAACCACACAAACAAAACAGCAGTGTAGTGCCAACAGTGGCACCTCTTCAAACAAAGTGTGACTCAGATGGCTGAAAAAAATGGGACACATGCACAAAGATCCTGTTTATTTTGTGACCATCAGCCATCTAGAGTTAGAAAAAAATCTATGTTAGATACACAGTATACTTTAAAAAGTGGTAACCTGCAGTTGTTACCTATAAGAGCCATTTCTACCTGATTTAACTACCTGATTAACATAAAAATTAGTTTTGTTGGTGTGGAATCAGATGTACTGTATGTATATTAGTTGGTTCAGAGATGATAAATATTATTTTTGTCCCGAATAAAACCAGTTAATTTAGATTTTTAAGTATACATCATATACATTACAATCAATGCCTCTATTATCAAAATGCTATTATAAGATATTACTGGTTTGTATGCATTAATAAACTCTGAGAACATTATTGTCTTTAAAATGATGTCAAAAGGTCATTTACAGAGGTCATATATTTCTGTGGACCCAAACTGAATAAATATATTACATGTAATATAGATTATAGATATAGAATTACATAAAACATTAACTGTTTAAAAGAGTCTGATGTTTAATGGATAGATCAGATTGAATGGATAAAACGAATTCATTTACAAGATGTTAAATTTAAGATATTTGTTGGAAACTGAATCTGTGACCTTGCTGTTGCTGGCCTACGGAAACAATAAAATAAGAAAACTGTATAAGCTCAATGGTGAGTTCAATGATTAATGAATCATATTGAATTTAGTGTCACAGCATGTCACACATATATGCTGCCATGCTGATTCAGACATCAGTGAATGAAAATCACATTTCCTACTGATCTCCCAAATACTCGTGCACAAATCCATGCCAATAATTGAACAGCACACTTAGCAGTTTTTTTTTCCCTTTGCAACAGATAACACATAATTTAAGGTCAGAATATCTGAGTGGAATGAAAGATTCAATACGATTTCCTTGACTTCCTCCAGGGGTGCATTCAGGACAGGCTCAATTTCTCTTTCTGTCTTTTCTTTTAGATGGTTGCTCCTCTCTCTCTCTCCCTGGCTGCTCATAAATCTCAGCAGTTCTCGCTGCAGTGCCAATAACAGGGTTGCAGACTGAGGTTATAGCAAAAGGTGAAATCAATATGTTCTGCAGCGACTATCATACCTGTATTGTAAAAATATATTGTACAGACTATATTGTTACATATATACTTAAAGGGGTCATATGATGCTGCTAAAAAGAACATTATTTTGTGTATTTGGTGTAATGAAATGTGTTTATGCGGTTTAAGGTTAAAAAAAAAACATTATTTTCCACATACTGTACATTATTGTTTCTCCTCTATGCCCCGCCTTTCTGAAACGCATAGATTTTTACAAAGCTCATCGTTCTGAAAAGCAAGGTGTGCTGTGATTGGCCAGCTATCCAGTGCGTTGTGATTGGCCGAATACCTCAAGCATGTGACGGAAATGTTATGCCCCTTACCATATGCCCTGTCCAGCCGGAGCGATGAGACAAAAACATTAAAACCCATTGTAAACGAGGCGTTTGTTGCATCCAGTGGGGACATAATTACGGATTATAATGACTTATACTGTCTTTTTATGCATTGCGTTGCATCGCGCCGCGTAAACATAAAACCATGTCTGCATTTGTGATCGGAGAAATGACAAACAACAAGTACTACTCTACACTGCCCAAAAAAACTCTTGTTTGAATCGTCAGTGGCAAATTCTATAAATATAAAAAATGTACTTACAGTCTGTGAGTCAGAACACTGGCATTGTAGTCTACTCTACCAGGATCAAGGAAACAGTCCTCCATAAAAGGCGCTGCACACATCTGAATATTTGGGTTGGAACTGTTCTGGAAACAGTGTTGTAAATACAACTTAACCACTGATTTCTAGTGATTTCTTTCTTCTTTTGGAAGGCCAAACAAAGTAGTTTCGCTTTCACAACGAAACAGCGTCAAACACGGCAGGCTAGAGTGAGCGGAGGCCGGAGGCCTAGATTGAGCCGCGGCCTAGAGTGAGCGGAGGCCAGCTTGCGTGAGCAGAGGCGGGCGGGCGGGCTTGAGAACGGCGAGGCCGGTGGATTCGACGAAGGAGCGTCCGGAGTGCTTGCGGCAACCACATGTGATGAACCCGGGCTGGACTCCGCTTCGTCCACGGTGAGCCGATCCAGCGATCCACAGCGCGAAGGTGATGTATTTCCTCAGCGAACGCAGCACGGATCAGCTCTAGGCATGACGAATTGGATATCGTCCTCTTTTGGAAGACCAAACAAAGTAGTTTCGCTTTCACAACGAAACACAGCGCCTTCACGACATGACGGCAGAAACATCAATACTACAGCGAGAATAAAAGTTACACCTTCTTTCTTTGCGTGAACATTTTGGCGGTGTTATGAAAATCTTCCCACATCATGACGTAGACATGTGGGGGCGTGTTAGAACGAGCCATTTTAGGTAGGCGTGGCTGACTCTTAACTTTTGAAAGAATATCTTTTTGGATTTGAGACTTTAGTCTTTGCACTTTACAGATCTTCTTTAATGCACCAAGAGCTTGTAACACTCCAAAGAGAAAGGAAAAATTGAAATCGCATCATATGACTCCTTTAACAAAATAAAATCCTATACAAACACAAACTTTCACAAGTGTATGTATTTTTATTGTTTTATTGGTGCTCAAGCAATATTGCTTATTATTTTAAATGCTGGAATCTGTTTTTTTGCATAATTTTTTCAGGATTCTTTGATGAATTCAAAGTTTAAATGAACATTTATTTGAAATAGAAATCTTTTGTATAATTATAAATGACTGTCACTTTTGATCAATTTAATATGTCCTTGCTAAATAAAACTATTAATTTTTACCTAATTTTACCTTTACTTAAAATACACATTAAGGATATATATAAACATAATAAAATAAGTGTCTATCTAAACCTCTAAAAGGATTTGCAGCCGAATCCTGACATCATGACATTCAAACAGTTCTTGGAAGTCCATTGTGTCCTGTGGCATTTCACCTTACGCAATATCAGTTAATGATAACCAGACAGCACTTTGTGAAAGATCGCGATCGGAAAGGTCATTTTCTGCCCACGGTTTTAATCTTCACCCCAGTACAGCTGCTGGTCAGCCTAGTGCTTTCTGTAATCCCAGTGAAACGCCCTTGGTTGTCCTGGGGCTAAATGGACAGCTCATTTCAATTCCATTTAAACATTGGCAAGCCTTGATAAAAATGAGAATCCCAAACTGCTTATTGCTTAAACGAGCTTATTAGGCGCTCATATCCACGTCTTGTGCTGTCAAATCGAGTGTGATGACTCTTACATTCTTGTTTCATTTTTAGCTTAAATGAAATGCAAATTGCAACATTTTTCTGTGGCCTTAATCTGTGGATTAGGTCAGCGTTTGCGGTCTGGGAGGGTTGTGTTGTGTATATGTGTATGCGTAAAGATGGGAGGTGCCCTCCGGGTTAAGCGCTAAAGCAGCTTGGCCCAGATGAAAATAGTATTCAGGATGGATGCCAATCATGGCAGGAATTTGTGATTCCAGCAAACTTGAGGGAGTCGGTCCACATCTGGACCAGGCCTTTCTATTTCACAGCACAGAAGACATGTGATCCTTAAAAAAGTCTGTCAGCAAATCTGCTAGTGCTGCTCACTATCCAATACACATATGCTTCTGCCATTGTTAAAGAATTTTAGCTGAGGCTCACTGTATTGAATGCGCACTTGTAGTGTACTTCACATCTTCATGTGTGTATTAAATAAGAGACACTTTCATGATTGTTTCTAACACACTTAAGTATACTTTTAAAAGTGCACTTTGCATTAAAGTCAAATTAAAAGTTTTACTTTAAAGTACATTTTAAAGCCTTATGTTTTAAAGAAGTTAATTTCAAATTAATTTGAATGCATCTCATACAAGTTTCAATAGAAATGACGTTAGAAATGACACTCTGCAATACTCTTTAACCATATTTCAAAGACAGTAGAATTATTAAATTACATGTAAAGAAGTATTTAAGTCCTATTTAAGTGGGTCACAAAAGCACTCATATATTCAACTAATTGCATTTTATATCAATTTAAACTATAATACATTTTCATATAATTGCAGTTCATATGCACTTCCGTGTTGGAAAATATTACATTCAGTTTACACTTAAGTGTATATTTTTTAAACTTCTTTTTTCTGTAATAAGTATAGCCTACTGTTTTTGAAAGTGTATGCTTAAGTGTACTTTTTTATTACAAGGGTGCTGATCAATGTGAGAAAATATTAACATTCTCAAACATATTAACATTCTGAAACTTGGACAAAATTAGCAGAGCTTATGCCAAATTTTATTAATGAGCCCTAAATTGTAGAGAATTCATTTCTTTCATGATATGTGATGCTTAATTGGACGTGACTCTGTAATTATCATGCAGTTTTCTACTGACATTTGGGACTCTTCCTATACAGAGAGAGAGATTTTACTTTTTTTTTTATTATTAATTTTACCTCATTCTGGAAATTGACAGACTATGAACATGCATACAAACAGCAATATACTTTTCTGACAAGTTATTTGGATTTGGGCAAAAATGCAAATGATGGTAAAGTCAAAAGGTTTGTGAAGGTGCTTTAATCTGTGAATTCCTGATATTACAGAAGGTTTTTGTTCTCAGCCATGTCATTAGAACCATATATAGAAATATGTCTTCACACACAAAAAAAAGATATGCACAGATATGAGAACAGATTCTTTAATCACAGAGAAATCTTCAGAGTTCAGAAACATTTTCTGTGTCTTTGAGCTTCTGATGCTAAAAATAGGCGAGACGCCGCACTTAAATGCTTTTAGGAGAAAAAGTGTCGTCTCAGTGGAGATTCACTGCATGAATAGAGCCAGGCCAGCATGTTCTCATGCTTCTCAAAATCTTATCTCCTTTCTTCACCCTGGACCTTGATACCACTTATCTGCACAAGGTTCATTGGTCTGTTTTTTTTCTTCGTTATTGTATACAGTGGGTACGGAAAGTATTCAGACCCCCTTAAATTTTTCACTCTTTTTTATATTGCAGCCATTTGCTAAAATCATTTAATTTAATTTTTTTTCCTCATTAATGTACACATAGATGTGCATATTGACAGAAAAACACAGAATTGTTGACATTTCTGCAGATTTATTAAAAAAGAAAAACAAAAATATCACATGGTCCTAAGTATTCAAACACTTTGCTCAGTATTTAGTAGAAGCACAATTTTGATCTAATACAGCCATGAGTCTTTTTGGGAAAGATGCAACAAGTTTTTCACACCTGGATTTGGGGATCCTCGGCCATTCCTCCTTGCAGATCCTTCCAGTTCTGTTAGGTTGGATGGTAAACGTTGGTGGTCAGCCATTTTTAGGTTTCTCCAGAGATGCTCAATTGGGTTAAGTCAGGGCTCTGGCTGGGCCATAAAAGAACAGTCACAGAGTTGTTGTGAAGAGCCACCGGCTACCCCTTCGTTATTTTAAGGCAGGTGTGCATAGGGTCATTTGGTCCTGTGTTGGAAGGGTAATACCTTCTGGCCCATCTGAGGTCCTGTGAGCACTCTGGAGACTCTGTTGCTTGGGGCGGCAGGGGGGGGGGTGGGGAGGGGGGGGGACCAGTCCCTGTACTTTATTTCGGGCTGGTTCCTCTCGTTGGGAGGGCACAGCCAGTCTAAGCCTGTACCCCTGCAAAGAGCTGAAAACGACCCGCCACATCACTGAGCATGGGCCACCACCAATCTGCTCTCTGTATGGGCACTGTATGGACAGGATGATAGCATGCCAATGGTATTGCCCATCCACGACCCATACCGACTTAAGAATTAAGCGCACAAAAAGTTCTATCTTGGCTCTCAACCAGAAATCGTTAGTTTCTCACCATCTTGGAGTCCTTCAGGGGTTTTTTTAGCAAACTCCCCGATGTCGCCGTCTATTTCATGGTGGTCTGCAACGTGAGAGAGGCTTCCATCAAGGCCGAGCTCTGCAGTCAATCCCCCACTGGGGGATGGCTTTGCAGTGAAGATGGGTTGACCTTTCTACACTTTCTCCCATCCCGACTGCATCTCCTGGAGCTCAGCACGTGATCTTTTGGTTTCGTTCTTGTAAGCGCTCTCTCACCAAGCTCTTCCTCTCCCCGAGCTAGCTCAGTTGGGGCCGGACGGCCAGCTCTAGGAAGGTTCTGGTTCGTCCGTGTCAAACTTCTTCGGGCATTTAGAGATTAGGGAGCCAGGCTGTGCTCTTAGGAGGTCTTTAAGTGCAGGCAGACATTTTTTTGTACCTGGCCAGTTATCTGTGCCTTGCCAGCAATTCTGTCTCGGGACGCGCAGAGAAGTTGCCTTTGACCTCATGAATCTCGATTTGCTCTGAGCATGTCACTGTGAGCTGTAAGGGTCTTATATAGACAGGTTTGCGCTTTCCTAATCAAGTCCGATCAGTAGAAATCAAGGCATCACGCTGGAGCTCAATGAATGGTGTAGAACGCATCGTCAAGTATGATGCTGGGTAGAAGAATATGGAGCATGCCAAACCTGAGTTAAATTACTTACCTCCAGCGTTAGTCACATGTGCAATTCATAACGGCTCGATTTCCTGACTGCAGCCTCTTAAGCGGTCGAGCCTATGTGTGATAATATCTAGTATTTGCGGGGGAGGGGGGGGATATAAAGGGTCTGCAAAAGATTCACAATTCTGTTGTTTCTGTGGCAATTGGGGTCGCTGTGTGTACATTAATGTAGGAAAAAAAATTACTAAATGATTTTGGCTAGATGGTTGCAATATAAGCCAAGAGTGAAACGTTTGAAGGGGGTTCTAAATACTATTCGTCGTAGCCCACTGTATGTTTCTCTTATTCATTTGCATATGCAATTTGATATAACATTTACCTATTTTCGGTACATGTTGAGAAAACCTCTCACGGAAGATGTAAAAAACTAATAAATATCATAGGGTTTTGGCCGGTGCACCTGTAAATTCTCGCGTTGATTGATTAAGTTTAGAATTGATCTTTGTTTTTCTTTGTATTAGCAAGTTTTCTGAATGCTTATGTTTTAAAAATCAGAATGATGCATTGTTTGAGGACAATTAAATATGGGCAAACAAAAAAATTTTGCATGTATCCAGAACCCAGAATATAAACATTGTATAATTTATTTGACATCTAGTCCAAAGGTCTACAGTGAGGATTATTTTGATACGTCTTTTCTAATCTCATAAATCACAAATATCTGTCAGCATCCGGCAAAAAAATCAGCGCACGGGGCTATTTTTCAGGAATAAAATCGTATATAAAATTAGGCAAATGATATACAAAAAAACCTTCTGCAAAACCCTTCACAATATAGATAGAATTAAAACTGTTTAGAATTACATTTTTAATTTTTCAAATTAAAGTGCTGCTGAAGTTATTCAGTGAAGAACTCGTTTTAAAAAGAAAGCCTTTAAAATGCAAATTGGAATTGAACTGCTAGCAAATGTCAATAGTATGACCGTGGGCAATAAAATAAACATATAAAAGTGTATTTTTTGTTTTCTTTCCGCTAGTCTTTCCAGATAGCCTAAAATCTCAAAATTGACCAGTGTGTGAAAAAACTGTGCTTTTGCCTGTAGTGTCTTGCCTTAAGTAAAATACAATTATAAGCATAAAAGTTTTAAAAAAAAAGATAATGATTTGAGCTGCATGAACTCCACAAGCTGACCTGATGATCCTGCCATCCATATAGAAATATACGAACTTTCTTATTCAATAAAGTCAAAATGTTTCTTTGTTTAAAATTGTTTAAAACTTTTGTTTCTGGTTTAAATTTGATTTTGAATTCAGTGTTGTTTTAGACATTTGGACTCTACATGTATATGCACATATAAGCTGTATGAGAAAATGTTATGCTGTTCCAGAGCCCCATATTTGTATCCATACTCTGACCTCTCCAGCTTCACACAGTTGCTTTTATCCATCAATGTTTCTCTCTGAGCAGATCTATAATTTATGTGTCTAACCATTTGTGTGTCCCTCATTCCTGATGTGTGCTCTTTCTCACCATCCTGCACTTTAAAAAAAACCTTTAAAATCTCCCATACCTTAATTTATTATCTGTATTTATAGAAAGCTCTCAAGAAGGAAGACTCAGTGGAGTTTACCTCTGAGGTCAGAAGGAAAGTGTATATAAAAGAAAGCAAGATTTCCACATCACTTCATCTCACAATGACTCCACAACCTGTAGCGTGACATAGAGCCTGTAAAAGCCTCTGGCAATAACTCCCTACATGGCTTATATGGGTGGCCTCGATGAAGTACTTAGACATCACAGTCCCGGAGGCGGTAAAGGGATAGTAAGAAACAATTAAGCCAGAAGTACGAGGTCTTGTTTGAGAATTCACGCGAATGTCATTCATTTAAGTTAAGTTGGCTTAAATCAGATGCAAGGTGGTGTGCTCTAATGATACAATTGTGATAGTGGGAACACAAACAACCGAGGGGGGCGAAATAATATGGTCTGCGGAGACAGAGGATCCAAGGACACAACAGGACGTATTGACACTTGAAGTTTAATTTATTAGTCATTACTAATAAGGAAATCGCATTAGTATATGTTGTCAATGAAAAATAAACTTTTTTTGCAACATTTATTAAATATGTTAATAAATTATAAATACTTTTGTTAATGTGATTCATTGATATTATTGTACATTAACATGCTCATTTATGCAACTTAAATTGTATTATATCAAATTGTAATTATGTATACGATAGATTGCATAGTGGCTGAAACATCTCTAGAAATTAATTTTATCAAAAAAATATTTTTAAATCATCATTAGGGGTTTTTAGCTTTAGGCTATTGATTAACGCCGTTCAAAAACATCAACAAAACACCCGATAGTTTTTTATATACTTACATAAAATATTAGTTTATATTAATTATCTGGAAATATATATTGATAAAATAGTAATAAATATAAACATGTTTGTATTGGTATTCACTATTTTTTTACATTAACTTTTTATATGACAAGCGCTGTTACCGCGTTACCTAATGTTAAGAGAAAACTGTTAGGATATGTGTCTGAAAAGTCTCCCACTTATCGGCTGGGTTACTAATAAAGCAGGAATTAACTTGACGGCAGCAGACAGATCAGAAGGGGAAGCCGACTGTTATAGGGTGATTGTGATTATAGATGTTGTTTGTTTGTTTAGTTATTTAATTTTAGATCTATGGTGTTCCACATAAACCAAATCATAAAAAGAGGCATATAACTGATGCATGGCTACTTTTTTGCAATGGACTGGCAAAAAATACTAAAATATCGTCGTAGGCTTTTCAGAGTGACTTTTGGCGAAATTCCTGGACAATTGGCATTGCGACTTGGCATAATTGAGGGCAGCAGAGACATCCATAATCAGATCAGATAGCTACTGCATACAACGCGCACTAATCAAGGCACACGTTAAGATCCACATCTGAGCACACTTAGCTAGCAAGCCTGAGGGCAACCAGCCATCATTCACGCCACAGGTATTCTTCTTTTCTACAAAACAAATATAAAATCACACAAAATAGCATGGCAAAAATGGCAGATTGCTGCTTTTGTGGGTTGGTGAAGTATCAAGGCAACACCTGAATGAAAGGACTAACCTTTAAATCACACACACACCTGCGGGAACTCATTTTTGAGATTTGCAACCTTTCTGATATAAGGACAGTTTGACACAGTGATGACATAGACATTGCAGCGACAGTATTCTATCTACAATGTAGTGAAAAAGAAAAAAGAATATTCCTGATCACTGCATTGTGAATATAATGGTGAGGCATAGGCAGCCTGTAGTTGCGTAGCAGAGAGAGAGAAGACATGCTGTGTGAGTGTTTGATAGAGAAAAAAAGTGCTCTTAAGCATTCCGTCATTTACGTCCCTGCAGCCTCTCTCTGTCCCCCCAACCCCTCCTCCTCCTCCTACAGAGAGAGAGAGAGAGTCAGTACGCAGAGAGGACTCCAGTCTGCTGGAGCACAGCACTGCTCGCTTTCTTGAGTGGAGAGAGGCAGAGAACCACAAGCCACAAGGGGGCGGTCAATTCTGCGCTCCGTCACTCCATGACCTATGTAAACAGCGGGGTCTGCGTACAGCACGAAGGGGTTGCACACGTGTTGGGACTGTGGCCAGAGGTGCAGCGTGTTAGCACAATCTTAGGCAGGGATCTAGTGCTCGAAGCATCCAAAATGCTTCAACCGACGCTCAGCCGAATGCGAAGAGGGCGCTGGGGGGTAGGCCAACAGTTCGGGTGAGTGGGACTGATCAACTGCAATACCTGGGCTATGTGTGTGTGTGTGTGTGTGTGTGTGTGTGTGTGTGTGTGTGTGTGTGTGTGTGTGCATATGTCAGCAAATGTGCCTTTTACCAGTCACTAGTAATGGTACCAGTTCAAACTGGAGTGTGTGTGTGTGTGTGTATGTGTGTGTAACCAGTCATGCACCAATGACTGATAGCTGCTTGTCAGTGTGTGTGGGAGATACAAGATGTCAGAATATGAGTGCAAATATTCTTGCACTATCATAATCAGTGATGCTTTTGTATTTGTGTGGGAAGTGGGGGCTATGGTGCACAAAGACGGGCATTCAAAGGAATGACATACAGTTGGAAATTATTTTGTGTGCTGTAGTCTTGTTTGTTTGTTGGTGTTGGTGTGTGCATCATCAACTTGGGCCAAAAGCTAATGTGCATAGCAAGGTTGCTGTGTGAAGAATTGAATGTCTTTCTGTGTTCTGTCTGAGGACAGTCACGAGCGGTCAGTGTGTGTGTGTGTGTGATATTGTCGCCCATCCTAATAACAGTCGAGAAAAATAAAAAATGAGACATATCAGTTTTAATGGCACTGAGAAAATTTATATGTATTTAATATGATAAAATTAAATGTATTTAATAGATAATAAATTCAATTTGTATATATATATAATATAGTGAAATATCATATAGTATATATATACTATTATAAATTAAACATAAATTAAGAATAGCATGCAGTATTTTCTATAATCAACTAATATACATATATTTATACCAATAAAATAATTTTTTATGGGTTAAATCAGGTAGAAATACCTCTTTAAGGTAACAATTGCTGGTTACCAGTTTTTACAGTGCATGAAGGAATTTTACATATTCATTTTTCACAGGTGTTTTACTCCTATTTTGACACCTGCATTGCATTGTGTTTTTTTTAGGGTTAAAATTAACAGATAATGTCCTTGCAAAAAATTACCAATACCAGTCATTTTTCTATAGATGTTTTCTTACAGTGTAGAGGACAAGACTGCTTGTCACAGCTCTTCTGCTTGTCTGTCCTTTTCCCCCATGTTCTTCGAGGTCCACTGTCTCTCTGTTCATTCTTTGAATCATTGATTATTCGTTTTCCGCAGAGGCAGTGGATTCGGCTCCCTGTGTCTTAGATCCTTGGGAATAATTGGAGCGTTTTAACAAAAGCAGACCTTCGGTGCATTTCATGTTGTTAACCTCTTGGAAAAGGGGAAAGGGGGACTTAGATGCAAGATCTCAGTCTCTAAAAGAGCTTCGTGCCTACAGGTACAGCTCAGCTCTAGCCCGTGAGAGAGGAATTAAATTAGCTTGTACCTGACCTCTTCTCGCATGCGTTCTTATCAGCCCCCTGCAGTACAGCAGAACCTGCACTCATTAGTGCTGAAACGATTTGTGTGTTTCACACACGTTACAAATTGAGGCAGTTGAGCAAATAGCTCTCTTATTAAATGCACCGTGGTATAAGTGTCATGACTGGATTGCAGCAGTTGTAGCAGAGACTCTGTCCGTGGTGCTGAAATGGATGCTGATTGAGCTGCTGGTATCAGTGGAGCTCTCCATGGTTCTGAAACAGTCAGCGAATGCATGCATTGTGAATGCAAACCCATTCCGGGCCCACTGTCACTGTCAGACTGATCTGTTTTGTGTAGACATGAGTGGAGCTGCGTCTCATCATGCTAGGCCTGACAGTATGCATATTCTATAAGGCAATATGTATTACAAATATTTTCTTTTCAAAGAGGTCTCTCTCTCTCTCTCAGGCATCCCCCCCCCCCCCCCCCCCCCCCCCCCCCCCCCCCCCCTCCCCCCCCCCCCTCCCCCACCCCCCCCCCCCCCCCCTCCCCCCCCCCCCGCCCCCCCCCCCCCCCCCCCCCCCGGGCCCGCCCCCTCCCCCACCCCCCCCCCCCCCGGCGCCGCGCCTCGTCGTCTGGTCGCTACTCGTTCTCTCAGATCCTCTCGATCATCGAGTGATCGCATTCTCTGCATCAGTCTCAATCATGGGCTGTCCCTCTCGAGCGCCCTCTGCCCTCTCGCTTCATTCTCTCTCTACTCATGCTTCACTTGCCTTCAAAGTCGCAATGTCTGGCACTGAATTCTCTCTCGTCCTCCTCCCATCAGGGGGTATGGACAGTACTGTGCAAAAGTGGTGCTAACATGCCTTTTGGTCATAAAAAATTGCATGCTTGAAGTCTCTACCCAGCTAAACACAGCATGTCTCCAAACAGTCATTGTTCTGTCTTCTCAGTTTTGGGGAATTCAAAAAGCAAGACATTATTCTGCTGGTTGCTTGAATTTAAACGATCAAATAGCATTTCAGTATAATTTGAGATTGTAATGAATGACTGAATAAAATATATAATATAATATAACTGTTTTACCTTTTGGGCTTTTTTCCTTTAAGAAGAATTCAACATGTTAAGATCTTTGTGTAAGTAAGGTGACTAATCAGAAGGGGATGCAACAATGTTAATATCTTTGTGTGTAATTAAAATAAATGTAAAGCATTTAAACCTTTTTATTTTTTTTCATTTTTGTTTGAGATTAGTTGCAAACAAAAGCTTCTGTTCGTTCAAATCATTAACATTTTGCTTTACATTTACTTATCTATAAATAATGTTTGTGTCTCTAATCTGTTATCTGATTCCAGACATATCAAAAAAACAATTTGCCTTTGTACAGTATACTTATCCGACCTAAAGCAAAATGTTTTTAAATTAGTGTATATCATATGCTTCTAAGTTTGTTTGCATTCGACAAGAGATTTTTTTGCCATTCTTTGACAAAAAATTAGCTATTCATCAAAAGGCACTAGAAGTTGTTTTCCTTGCAACATGCAGACGAATGACAACATGTTTGAGCTGTCATCTGTTATTTTTACCCTACTATCACCATCTGACAGCGTAACCTTAAAATTCACAGACTTGTCGCTTAATGAACTTTCAGCTGGCAGGAGTATTTAGCATTCTTTTTGTCTAATGATATTTCATTTAACAGCCAAGGCTGCCTCTGTGTGAAATGCTGACTTCTTGAACAGTTAGGGTTATAAAGAGACGCATCAGCTCTATGTGTTAGGTTACAGTCAGCCAAGTTTTGAGTCTAGGCCACAGTATATGTGGACATTTCTATATGGACATTCCCTGTGACAATAGGCAGTTAGCATCACTCAGATGAGTGTCAGGGGACCTGACACATGGAATCGTTCGACCTGTGAAGGTGCATTCTCTCGTGGATAATGAGGTTTGAGATTGTTGCATTATGACCCAGAGCCGTGGATTCTTTGGCATTTGTGTGAGCAGTGGACGAAGGCTGGCCTCGATTATTTGAGAATTGTATGGGTAGGGCAGAGGACATTGATTGTTGATCGACTTTCATATCAGTAGGAACAGCATAAATACCCCATCGAATCACAGCTCCAAATATACACTACTAAAAAAAAAAGAAAAATACGACAGTGAGTGGCTCAAATGATATATCGTCTTCACAGTGACTGAATGATTTGAGGGGCAGTTTCGTCGTTTACATTTAGATGTTTATGAAAAATAGTCCCATTTCAGCGCATGCTGCGTTGCTCGATTCAAAAATACTGTAATATTGTGAAATATTATTAGCTATTTAAATAACTTTTTTTTATTTGAATATATTTTAAAATGCTAATTATTCCTTGATGTCAAAGTGCGATTGGTCAGCGATCTTACTGCCAGTCTTCAGTGTCACATGATCCTTCAGAAATCAATCTTTTTAAAAGAATTCATAAATCAAAATGATTGCAAACCTTTGGCCATATATACTGTATGTGTGTGTTTCTGTTATTAATTAGAGATGGGTGGATTCATTTTATATACTGCAATGTAAGAAGGAAAGGAACAGGAAGATGGAAAAGAAATATATTCTGTGAATAGCGTACACTGATGGCTGCTTGTCCTTGTGGTGAAGTCTCAGGTCAAGCGAACATCAGGCCAGATGGCACAGACCTGTTTTAACAGCCGCAGACACATTAAAACATAACAGGACCATCCTAAATTAGGAACATCTAGAGCACTAGCTGTCCTCAAAAACCATACAGACACTAACAGAACAAGTGAGAACTATTTGTTCTTAAGCAAGCTTAATTACTTTGGCATTGCCAAAATAATTATACAGGAACCAACTATTTTTACCTAGCACGACCTAATGCATTCAGGTTGCTTTGGTCATGTAAAAATATTTTGACTCGAATAAAACCAATTTAAATGCATGTTTGGGTTCCCTTACAAAACACTTTGCAGGCAGACACAGCCATCATCAAAATGCCATGACGCACTCTCTCTTTGAGAAAAAAAGGAGCTGCCAGAAGTCATACGTTATGTCAAAACATACAGTAATGTCGTAATACTCCACTTTTACATAAACCCTGAATTCAGTAATACATTCTGCTGTATTATAAACTGTACCATGCTAAGTTACCTCATAAACTCATAAAGTATAAAAATATATTTGTAACTCTGCCTCACACAGATGCTAGAAAAATACTATTACACTTCACTGCAGGTTGTTCATAACTGTCATTTGATAAAGACAGAATACAGTGTTACTGGATCTGTTTGATGCAAGGTTTTAATCAACACTTTATGTGTTAACAACAGCTCCTCTCCGCCAATCAACTCACGTCATTTAAAGCTCATGTAAGTGTCTTTGATAGACAAGCTGCCACAGTCATGACAAGCAACAAAAAGGCAATCAAGAAAATGTATTTCCTGTCAACTCATTGCTTAGATCCATGCAGAGTCGGTGTCGGATGCTTATGAACAAAAATATCTTTGGGTGGCTTAGCTCTGAGCTATTGTATTCATTAACAAGTAGACTGTTGTGATAATTGGTTGCAATTTATCTTTTAAGACCATCTGGTTATGTTTACGTCATTTTAAAATGTCAGTTATATTTACAATCAGTACTGTCTTTTTCAGGCTCATGTGACATTTACAACTAAATTGGTAATACCTTTTAAATTTAAATTATATTTTAGGTAGTAAGCAGGATGCAGAACTGTAATTCAAATTTGAATTTCAACCTTTTGAATTTGTATTCAACTGAATTTCAATTTTAAATGTAAATAATTATTTATATATCAGGAAATAAACATAACCGCAGTCATAATTCATGGGGTAGGTGTGTAATTCATTTGTTTTAGGGTCAGGGGGATGTAGTTCTTATGTAATTGTGGCAGTGTAGTGAGTATTATGTCACTGCAAAAGACCATGCATTATATAAGAATATTTCCCTAATGCCACATAAAGGATTTTTTATGCCCTCCTGTAATCCTGCTGATGTATTTGCCCTTGATGGATGGTTTTGTTAAGTTGTCATGGCCAGCTGTCTCTGGCAGGTGCCTGGGAAGCCATTTTAGGGTGAGAACAGTGGGGAGGGCAGAGGCTGTGAGGTGAGACATGCTAAAGAAAAGAGCAGTGACAATAGTCTGAAGAGAAAGGAGGAGATGAGACTTCATACAGAGTGGAAGTTATAAGTAGGTTAATCACATGTTGATTAAATGCTGTTCTGTTAAGAACAGTTCTGTTGGTTAGTTTTAAAGAAACTGCATTATGTAACAAGGAGCATCATGAACAAAATCTTCTCAAAGAGGCGCCAGTACTGGTACTTCTTTCAATGACTACTAGAAAAGATAGTTTGGTGGTTTAACTTCCATTGGGTATGCAAAGGGACAGAGGTTTAAATTATGATTTGTAACCTATAAATGTCTGTACTAGATGGTGACACAGGACTGGATTTTCAAACCTCTCCCGTCCCACTCCCACACAAAAAAATCCCGTCCCATGCAGCGCAATCGTAGCGGACGAAAAAACTGGGGGGTCGAAAATCCCCTCCCGTCCCAATCCCTGGAGAAAGACTCCCATTCCCTCCCACTCTACGTGTTGTTGTTTTTTTTTTTCGGCCGGAATCTGTCAGTTACAGTATGCTACAGATCACGCAATGACCAGCCTTGTTGAATAAGCTGTAGTTTTTTGTTATTTTATTGAACTGAAAGCACATTTAACAATGCAGGCAGTGGCACTGGGGGGGGGGGGCACAGCACATTAGCATTTGCATTTAAATCAATTCCAACTGGCTTCAACACGAACCTTTTTCTATTTGTATTTTTTTTGGTTTTTTTTAAAGTAGACATTTCACTCTCTATAGATGTTTTTTCATAGCACAGATTTTCGAGTTTCTCGGCTGCAAGTTCATTGCTAGAGACCGCGAGATGGGCATCCATGCTTTGCTTTAATTGTTTTACAGAAGCGCAACGTTTCGTTGTTATTGTGAGTGTGCACATCAAATAATAAGTAGCGGGGGGAGTCTTTACAGATTTGAAAGATGTATTACTTTTATCTGTATGACCAAAAATTACGGAGAATTTTAAGAGCAAATGCGGGCGCACTGTCGGCTACGCTCGGCATCTGTATAATGGCAGTGAGTGGGGCTAAAGAACTGTTCATAACACATTCTGCACAGACACTTTAATAGCGCACATACAGTATCTGTAGGTTAACATTAGATTGAGCGGCCATTTAAAGTTGCTACTACATACATCTTTCAGATGAAAAGCCATATTTGAGGTCGATGAATGATAGGTGGGCGTTGGATGCGAAGGAGGCAACAGGAGTATAGCCTAAAGGCAGGGGCAACTAGAATTGAGTTCAAAATTAAGATATACAGTTTATAGTTTATTTATATAAAAGGCATATTTGTGTATAAAGTTTGGTATCATAGTATTATTACGATTCCCGGTCCTGCCCACTCCTGCTGACATTTTTTCCTGTCTAGATCTATATATATTTTCTGCTTCTGTTTTGTAAAAACAGAACCACTGAAGAGTCACCTATTTGTAAAGATGTTAGTCATTCCCAAACACGGACTGTGTGAAGTTGTGAACATAGCCATAGAGAGTTGGCAGCACACACACTCTGTATTTGACTTGCTGGTTATGCATGAACACTCACTACAGTGATGTCCACAGAAGATTGAGCCTGTGTGATACTTACATCTCTGCCTTGTGTTACTGCAGATTGCAGAATGTAGTGCTGCTAATCTGCGCCATTTTTTATCTCATGCAGACAAGCAAACATATACCCTCAGAGTCTCTTTATTTGTGTCCACTGGATTAAGAAGAATTAAGTCTGTCTGGGGCTTCTGATGTTTGGAGGAAGTTTCTCGGCTACGTAACTGTGTGAGGTCTGCAAGTTCGCTCTTCTTATCGTCACCTTCCTGCTGTCAGTTAAGAATTCATTAAGTTTCACTCTGAAGTGCCAAATCATAGTAGGCAGTGGCCTTAAAAAAGTAATGAAATTGTTCTTGCATAACCACAATGAAAATTGAAGAGCGAGGTATACATTGAGCTGTGGTGCTCATGCAGATGATGCCAGTTTGAATTCCTAATTCTGTTCACGTACCTTCTCTGTCTTTTCTGGTTATTCAGATAAATAGGCCTACAGTGGCTGGGGGGGGGGGGGGGGTTCCTTGAATCTGACGATGCAGCATTCCAAGATTACTGATATAATAGCCCAACAGCACTGGGAACTTTCATTGTTTGTATCATTCCATTTGTCTCTGTTTGCTCGTTTACGACTGTCAGTTTGTGCATTAGTGATACAGATTTTTCTGTGAGCACTATGATGGACTATGAAGCACTATATGTTTCCCTGCCTACGTGAAAATGGATGAATAGATATTTCAATGACTCTTTCCGCAGGTGTCGGCAACACTATTGCATTTCATTCATTCAACCGATTCGTTTAAAAATGCTGATTCATTCAGGAACAAAATAAGTGATTTTCTGAATTCGGTTCCACATTTTTTGAAATAATAAGAGTAGTATATAACAAATTCAGCAATTAATTTAATGAGAGAGTCATTGAATCATTGTCTAAAGCTTTTTTTTAAAGAGTGGTGGTTCATTCAGGAATTAAAGTCTTAATGACTGATTCATTGAATCATTTACTCAACCAATTCTTTCAAAACCACAGATTTTAATAGCGCAACTATTTTGGTCAGCGGAGCAAAAACACCCAACTTACCTGGCAATATTGTGTCTAAAATGTAACTTAATGTCAGGAATTCCTCTCGAAACATTTAGTTACTTAATTGCTCATGCATTCCCTAGGAATCAAACCATAAATAGCATGACCGTGCCAAACACATCTGTTTTTAGCTACAGGAATGCTTCCATTTGCATTGCTGTCTTTATTGATTAAAGGTGCAGTCACACTTACCATTGTTTGGGAGATTTTGTGCCTGATATCCAGTCATTTAAATATAATTATGTGCAATCATGAGGTGAAAGTATGGTTGTATTTGCCATTGTTTGCGAATTGCATATTTGTGTATTTGCAAATAGTGCAAAATCAAGACAATTTAAGAGGAATCCATGTGATTGGTAATGTCACATTAGAGCAAAAGATTTCCGCACACAGATTTTGCATCGAGTTGAAGTTGGTCAAGCAAATTCGTTGCAATGACCAACAGAAAACTGCTTGGTTTGAAAATAACTTCTGTGTGAGCTCTGCTTCATACATTGCTACATTATTGCCAATAGACAATGGACCTTTTTTGCATGTGAAATTTAAAAAAAATTTACTAATGTGACTATACCACAGCAACTGTTTGGTGTTAAAACAGCTAATATTCATATATTCAGTCACATTTGTCCATACACTGCTGAGAACAATAAATTACCTTGAGAGCAGAGATGGAAATGAAGAAATTGTACATGCTGTCCTTGTAAGTGCTGGATGAGTCAGTTTCACCCCAAGCGCACTGTGTGCTTTCTCCATTTCTCTCTCTCTTAATCTCCTATTCTTTCTCTCCCTTTTTCTCTCTCTCCTTTCTGAGTATGGTGAGGATCTCCTTTCTCATCTGGAACCATACTGAATCCCTCAGCCGGTTTTCATGCATGTCTCTCTCAGTTCTGTTCTCCATTTTCACTGGTCTGTCCCCTGTATTCTCATTTCCTCTTTACGTAGGGAAGTTAGGTGATCAGGGCTTGTATCTTGTTGTTGCTATAGAATTTATGAATTTCCATGTTTTATTCCTCTGTCAGACAATGATGTCAATTTCATAGATTTTTATTTATGAGAAATTGATGGTCTAATTGCTTTGTGTGTGTGAGTGTGTGTGTGTGTGTTTGCATGTATGTAGAGTCATGCTTATCCATGCAATACATGCAAAGCAACAGCAGTATTGCACATTTTTGACCTTGACATTCATATTGCACTAATCAGCATAAATCATGCTTGATTTTGCACAGTAATAATATAATTAGTAGCTCGTTTTTGCAGTCAGCATTAGCATAGTATGACAGTTTAGTCTTTAGTCATCTTTAGTGACCTTTTCTACAGCTTTGTGTGTTGCATATGAAGGACTTTATTGATGTCGTGTTTATTTATCGTATTCACAGACACAACAGATTTCTAAGCGGCGCTTTGCCTGGGGTTTTGTGGCAGTTGACATGTTCGTGCGCAAGACAGTGACATATGACGTTCCATCCCATGTGCTAAAAGAAGCTGTGTGTGTGTTTAGTCCAAAACCATGTCCTCTTTCAACAGGACTGTTTTCACACCATGTGCCATTGAAGTCTGGTGAAGTCTGCCAGTATTGGCTCTTAACACTTTGTCCTGCTCTCCCACTCTGTGGGACGAATCTTTAATAGCCGCTCAGCTGGCTGGAGTTCCTTGTGCGGGTGCTGATCTCTGTAAGCTGGCCTGTTAAGTAGCAGTATTCAGGACTGTCTTAGACTGGTCTGACCTATGAACGCTTTAATGTCAGTGCAACCAGCAGCTCTTAAAAAAGGTAATTTGTGTGGTGTGCAGGGATGAACTGGCCATAGGGAACACAGGGACTTTTCTTAGTGGGCCGGTTCACTTGTGGGCTTCCTGTTAAAAAGGATACAATTTTAACACACCAGGTAATTATACAAAGAGTTAAAGGGAAGAATGTCCTTGTGGGTGGCATTTTTCAACTAACATTTTCCAAATCTCTGGTTATTTAAATATGACTGAAAACCTGGAAAGGGGTAATTAAATGTAACAAATCATGTAAAATGTATCATCTTTTATTGAAAAATGAAACAATGTTTTATCAAACTTAATTTGATAATTGCCTTTTAAACAACTGCGAAGATATTGAAAACCGATGAATCAAAAGGTAATAATTGACTTATTTCTTAGCTTGCAAGTAATCAGTGAAGGGATTGATGCCCATGAGTGTATTCTGTCAATGTTTTTAGTTCTAATATTCTTACTGACAACAAGCAAGTTTTTGACGGACGTGATAAGGCATGTAAGGGGTGAACTGTTTGATTTTGGGGTACTATAAAACTAGAAACATTTGAAATGCTTTTTGTATAGTTCATTATACATTTTGAATAGAAGTTTATTTCTTGGCTTAAATAAATGACGTTACTCACATGTTTGGCTTTTAATTTTACAGTCAGCTGTCAAGTTCTTTTTTTTTTCTTTATTAAGGTTTTGAAGTTGTTTTTATCATCTCTTATAACAAAAAATATTTTATTAAATCCATGAAAATGCACAGTATATTGTAAATAGTAGTGAAAAATCACTTTTTTAAAAGTGTTGTTTCATTTTGACTAGTATAAAACCATTTGACATCACGCTTGTATCACAGTCTCCACAAAAATGTATTAAGCACCAGCTGTTTTCAACATTGATAATTAAAACAAGGCAAATCAGTATATCTGTCTATATCTATATATCTATCACACACACACAAACACACATATCAGGTGACTTTTTATGTTTATGTAAAAAAAATTTTATGTTTGAAGGAATCACAATAGTAATGAAAAATCTGAATGAATCATGTGGATTTCAAGCATGAATGCACATTATGTCTGGTGCATTACATGCGTATCTGATATTGGTGTGTGTGTGTGTGTGTGTGTGTATTCTTGTGGCAGTGGCATGCACCATCAGGCAGTAGTTCTCCATTATGTAGGTCAGACTGCATGGAGAGAAAAAGATAGAGATCTGTGTTTGCTGAGCTGAATGCCATCAACACTGTTACTCTGTGTGCTTACTTATTGAATTGAAGTAAAAAAAAATCCAACCTTTTCATGCATTCATACGTTCAATTTAACCAAAAAAAAAAGAAAATCAGAGGTAATGTTTGAGTGTGCGCATGTCAGTGTGTACTGTATGTTTGCATGTGTGCTTGTATGCACAATTAAGGATCTTGTCAAAGGAATTGTCACACAGTAAGAGCGACTCCCCTGGGGGGTGACACAGACAGCTTAAGCTTCAGGGAAAACTCTCGAGAGAGAGAAGGTGTGTTGTGTGTGTGTGTGTGTGTGTGTGTGTCAGGTGTGTGGGTGGGTGTGTGTGTGTGTGGTCGGTGTGTGTGTGTGTGTGTGTGATACCTGTTTGCTATTCTGTGGGGGACTTAAAACTGAATACACATAGACTCATGGGTACTCGTGTCACAGTGGGGACCTAAATTGAGGTCTCCACGGGTAAACAAGCTAATAAATCACACAGAATTAAGTTTTTTGAAAATCGAAAAATGCACAAAGTTTCATGTAAGGGGTAGGGATAGGTGTAGGGTTGGTGTAGGGCAATAGAAAATACGGTCTGTACAGTAAGAAAAAGCCAATAGCTAGGGAGAGGCCCCAAGGACAGCAAACCAGAATGTGGGTGTGTGTGTGTGGTGTTGGTGTGGGTGTGTGTGTGTGTGTGTGTGTGTGTGTGTTGTGTGGGTGGTGTGTGTGTGTGTGGGTGTGTGTGTGTGTGTGTGGAGGTGCATGGAGGAGGTGCAAGGTCAGAGATGCATTCCTGAAAGAACCCCCAACAATAGGCTTATAGGGATAGGTACTCAATCACACTGTTGGACTTGTATATTATGCTGCATATCAATTTATCATCAGAGATGTCACAGTTTTACCTAAGGCATGTGATTACAGATGCATTTGCTTTTGGATTTTAACATAATGCAGATTTAGGGCCAGATTTACTAAACAGGGCAAATTAGCATCACAATCCCATAAAAGTACAGTTGATCTGTAAAAGGTTTGTGGTTGATCTGCCGAGCAAATTAAAGAACACAGATGCAGCCAGATCATTTCCATAATGACCAATGCAATCTACCAAGAGCAGCGCAAATCAGCAGCTATCACAGCCATTTGAAATACAAAATTGGTTAAGACTTTTTTCATTCAATAATGGCACAAATACCAGTAAATTGTCTACCGCAAACCGTAGTACAGTAAATCACCTTGCCCTTCTCCTCCCATAAATTTTGTGTCTGAAAGGGAAAATGGTACAAATGAATATGCAGTACTTATGGTTGCAAAAATATCTGTTGACACCTTTTTATCGCAATTTTTTTCACCACATGCCTTTAGTAAATCCTGACAATAGTTTTCTAATGCCAAAAGAAGGTATGCGCTTTTGCAAGCTGTTAGTAAATCTGGCCCAAAAACACATAATGGATCATAGAAATATCATAAGTTATCTGTATGGCTTTTACTCCAAGTTAAAAGTTTAATTTAAAGTTATAACGTAATGTAAGTAGTGACAGATATTTTCTGTATTGTAATGTACATCCAAGTAACACTGAATATCGATCCATTATACGACTCCAGAAAGAAGTCTGACATTTCGCTGGAAGATTGTGTTATGATATTTTGATTAAAAACGACATTAAAAAAAATGATACATATCCATGGAGGAATAATAAACAATAAGAATAATAACACAGATTTAGAAAATAGAAATGAACTGTAAGTGGCTGATAATGTTCCCCTCCATTGGGCGGCTAACTGTTGTAACTGAATCACTGAGTCAATGAGCTGAACCCAACTCAGAATCGGTTCAATTAATCAATGAATCATTTAAATTGACTTTTTAGGATCAAATGATTTATTGAAAAGATCTCAAAAGAATGTTTTTTTTTTTTCGGACATGCCTGCTTTATTACTACCTCATCGGTTATGGTAATTTTGCATCTTTTTAAAGCTTAAAAGTCTTACAGGTTTTAATTTAAAACACACTGAGTAAATGAGAAAATGTATAGTACACATATCATGACTACTTTTATGCTACTTTTGTGCTGCCTTTTTTATTTGGAGCTTAGAATAGAATAGAATAGAATAGAATAGATGGGAGATGGTGGAATGGACTGCAGGAGAATGCGATGTCAGTGCCAGACGAGACAGTATGGGAGATTAAATCTGATCCATGCTAAGAGTGACCCTGTGAAGTGAGAGGAAGGAGAGAGAGAGAGAGAGAGAGACACTCGGCCTAGCTTATTGTATTAATAGCTGTCTGTGGGTGTCAATAGCTGTATATCAGATCTGGAGAGACTTTGATTTGATTTAAAGTTTGGCTGTTCAGTGGGTCAGTCCCTGCCCTTCAGTTACCCAGCACTACAATGTCTTTTCTTAAGTATCTCCAAATGTGCATTCATATAACATTGTACGTAGTTTAAAAGGAGCTGTGGAACACAGGATTTTTCTTGCTCTTTTGGAATAAACATCAACCATGAGCATATTAACATTAAACTGCCCACATCTGCATAACAATTCAATTCAGTATTCAGCAACTCGGCCCACCTAGTCACGATGAAGTAATCAGAAATTATTTCAGAGACACAAGAATAAAATACTAATTTCTAGATACATGGGAGGTTCAGCCATAATTAGCTCATTCCAGAAAATTTCAATCTTAACATGTACAGAGGCAATTTACACTACTAATGCTTTTATTACGCTAGGATACATTAAAATTATTAAATAATACATAAGTAATATTACAAAAGATTTTCTATTTACGATAAATAGCAATGCAGAATTTACGCAATGTGTGAAGTCATGCATGCACATCGCAGAGCTAGTGCAATACAAGCATTTATAGTTAAAAAGTATATAGTTGTTTTTTTTTTTTTTTTTTTGTTTTTTTTAAAGAATATTACTGATCGTTTGGCTAGATAAGACGTCAAGATCCCCGGCTGGGATCGTGTAGAGCCCTTTGAAGCTGCATTGAAACTGCAATTTGGACCTTCAACCCATTGGCCTCAATTTTAGTCTACCTATATGGAGAAAATTCCTGGAATGTTTTCCTCAAAAAACTTAATTTCTTTGCGGCTGAAGAAAGAAAGACATGAACATCTTTGATGACACGGGGGTTAGTAAATTATCAGAATGTGGCATTCTGGACAGTGAATCTTATCCGTTAAGGTACACGGAATAAACAAAATGCTATACAAAATAAAATGTGACAAAAGTGTATCATATGGCACCTTTAAAGTATAATTTATTGCAAATAAATGTTCTCAGGGTGGATGTTTAACCTTGCTGCACTGAAGGACGTGGTTTGACAGTGAAGGTATGTTATGATTAAGCCGTTGAATACCAGTCAACTCTTTGTTGTTACTAAGCAACCTGTTCCCTGGCAACGCTTTACTTGTCCTTCGGCAACCATTGATTTAATTCAGAATGACTGTTCCCCCTTCACTCCCATGCTGTGTCATCTCTAAGTCAATGCAAGTCTCGGGACCAATGAACCTAGACATTAAAGAATGTTCCTCTTGCCATCCCATCCTCTGCGGCTCGAGTCCAAGTTGTTTAAAACATTGCTGTCTGCTGTCAGAGCACCGATGCTGTACAGTATTCACGGTGCTTCAGTACAGCCGGGACTTTTTATATGGCCATGAATCTGTTCAGATAAGCAGCATCTATGAAAGGTGCATTTTGACTGGCAGACTGCAGCATGAGGAGAGCAAGACAGCTGGGGGATTTCATCAAAAGAGTCTGCGACAGTAGAGTGGGAGGAAGATGAAGACAGAGAAAAGGAGGGAGACATTTCTCAGGCCAACAGGAGCACCTTTGCAGCTCTGCAGCACTTTGTGTGTCAGTACCTTCAGTGGAACATTAATCTGACAGCTGTGGCCGTGTGTCTGCGCGTGCCTTTGTACGTGTACGTGTGCGCTTGCGTTCAGGTGGCCTATTTACTGAAATTAGTGCAATATCTGGCATGCCACGGTCACCCACTCCGCATGTGGGATAATCCTAGTGAGACACACTTCTAGTAAAGCCTATGAAAGCTAGTGTAAACTGTCCATTTTGGGATAAATCTACCACGTGAGAGACACAACCTGTGCTGATCTAGTCTTTGCTGGTGTTTTAAACAATCTGCTAGTTAAATGGACCCATATTTAGTGGCATTCAGTTGTCACATCAAATTGTGCTATTCCTGTATTGTATCTCTAAGGCCATTTGTGTTGTAGTGAGCCTCATGGGTCTGTTCTGTATACTGTAGGCCTAGCTATGAGCCAGACCCTTGTGAAAAAGAAGTGCACTTAATTGTATTGAATGTGCACGTTGGCAGTTGCTATTGTTAAACTTAAAGTCATTTTTAAAACACTGTACTTGAAGATTATATCATATTAATGAAATTGCCTGCTTAGTATACTTGAAGAGAGTAAACTACTTTTTAACGAACACTTGAGTACAATCTTTTAAATTCGTATTTATACTATCTAATTATAATATTTAATATCACCACCAGTTCTGGAAAAATTGTTAAATGGTTCCCATTTTTTTAGGTTACATGACAACATTTGTTTGACCTGTTGTTATACCGCAGCCATCCCCGTGAAAAGAGTGCACTTAATTGTGCATTGATATTCGCGAGTGTAGTGTGCCTAAAATCTTAAAAAGAGTATGTTTAAAAAGCTGGCTCATGTGTACTTGCAGTGACATTTTCACATCTTGTTAATCAACATAACAACGTTTTTAATAACATTTTTGTCTATTGCTTTTTTTTGTCATATTTATTTTAACTGTAGTTGTCTTACTTATATACAATTAAACGTCCAGTTTTTTTATTATTATTAACGTTTATTCTTTACTGACGACAAGTCATTTTTAAAATGCTACTAAATGGCATACTTATTAGTTTACGTGTTAATAAGGTAGTTCAATACGTTTCTTAGACAATTACAATTAAGGCTAATTTTTAGTTACCATACATGCTTGTCCTTAACATTCAGTACAGTACCAGTTTAATCCATATTCAAAGACAATGAAGTCATTTAATTCCAATGTGTATGAAAAATGATACGTTAAAGGTACAGTTCACCCATAAATTAATTTCTGTCACTGATATTCGACACCCATCATTTTGCTTCCTCCCGAAGACCTTTTAAGATATTTTTTGATAAATGAATAATATTTTGATGAAATCAAAGAGCTCTTTGACCCTCCATAGACAGCAAGGGAACTTCCACGTTTAAGGCCCAGAATGGTAGTAAGGACATTGTTAAAATAGTGTGCGTGTTTGACATCAGTGGTTCAACCGTAATTTTTTTTGCTGTCTATGCAGGGTCTGAAAGTTCTCATATTTCATCAAAAATACCTTAAATTGTGTTCCGAAGACGAACAAAAGTTTCTCACTTAAGGGGGATTTCAAGTATGCTTAAGTGTGCGTCTTTGCGTCTATGCATATATGCGTAATAATATTTGTATATTATATACAGTGGGGAAAAAAAGTATTTCGTCAGCCACCAATTGTGCAAGTTCTCAAACTTAAAAAGATGAGAGAGGCCTGTAAGTTTCATCATAGGTATACCTCAACTATAACAGACAAAATGAGAAAAAAAAATCCAGAAAAATCACATTGTAAGATTTTTAAAGAATTTAATTCTTGCCAATTATGGTCGGAAAAATAAGTATTTGCAATTACCAAATTCAATTCTTCAATACTTTTGTGTAATAATTTTGCTTAGTTGTAAGGGAATTAATCATTATTAATTCAGGTTTTGCTAGAACTCGGGTCTGAATGTCCCAAGTCCACCTGATTAAACTGAATTGAAATTTGTTAGTTTACACTTTAAATCAAGGGGTCGTCCAGCGAGCTGGTGATTCTTAGTATCTTTTAACAAATTTAATGTGTGTTTTCCTGGCCACGGTCAACACAATTGATTATTTGTAAGCTCTTAACAGAGGTAATTATTATAAGTAAGCTACGAGATAAGTAGCAAGCAAGGATCGTTTTGGCATAGGTTTAACCTTGAAATTATATGAACCAAGACATTCTTTTTTTTAAATGAAACATGAATTTTATTGGCTAGTCTAGATTACATAAAAACCTAACTAACACATACACATACACACAAAGATTCAAGGAAATTAGTTGACGGAGTTGCATGAAGTTTTCAAAGTCCTAACTCGTTTAACGAGTTGTTTTAAATTCAGCCTAGGAGAACACTAAGCAGCGATTGTCTTATCTTTACTGTTTAATTCAATTCTACACCAGTTCAGTTGAGTTGAAGAGTTTGTTCGTTTACTTGCGTTCTTTGGTTGACAGCTGAAAGCAGAGGTGATTCACTCGCGATCGCGTCGCTTCTTTCCCTGGATGCGTTGGGGAAATTCCTTCGCTTATTGCGTTTGCTTGGGGACGCCGTAATGCTTATGGATGACGTCCTTTGGTGAAGCCCTCTTTGGGTTGTCGTTCCTTGATGAACACAGAGGCTTGAGCGTCTGTTAAGTCCTGAGTTTGAAAGACTTTCAATTTCTCTGAAAGAATCGCGAAGTCTCACTGAGTTTCTTGATTCTACGATATGTCTTTGCTATGCGGTGGTATGAGCGTGGGCGCTTTGGTCGCGCCTCACACGCAATGTTGAAAGCCACGTTCTTTGAGTGAGAGTGCGAGCCGCAGCGGAAGACCTCGCCAGAGGGCTCTGTGGTTCATTTTAAGCTGCCTGACTTTTTGTCCATCCCACAGGTCCCCAACTGTCTGCAATTCAGATGTGGCATGGTGCATGCTGTTTTAGTGGAGAGCAACTTCTGCAGTTTATAATCTTTTCCATAACAGTATTTGCCCGCCGGAAATAATGCTGAATATCAATTATTCATTTACACCAACGTTCGGCGAATAAGACAAGCTCTCATCCAAGATTAAACAGCAGGTAGTTGTAAATGTGCCATACACAGTACAATCGTAATGTAACTAAAATAGACAAGTATCTCATAAAGAACGAGAATAAAGTAGGATATGAGAAATCACTGAATGAGTGATTCAAATAGCCACGAACCGCACAACAACAATGTGGATAAGCAACACAATACATATTAATTTGTATCATCAGTGCTGACCAGATCTGTTACAGTCGATTTCTGGGTTTAATGATTGCTGACTAGGCTACAACAAAGAACTCTGTTTCTTTAGTCCTGTGACCAGACACAAGAAGGGTCGCGGTCATACAATGCGTGTAAGCATGTTGGTGGTAGAACAAATAGGGTTATAGGTCATGTGGGCCGGTCCTCTGTCAAATATCCTGTGCTGTGCCTTCAGGCCAGATTGTACCGTTTGTCCTGGGTCTGGACGATTAATGGTTGCCATCCCTGTGTTGTGGGTCTCCCTGAGTACGTGTTGGGGGTTTGGTCTATATGATTGTAGAAATGGAACTCGTTCAGTCCTACTGGAGTTAGGCACAAAGAAAAGCTTTTGTCGTCCGCTGACGAGACTACTATTGACTGGTATTTGCGGATCTGGCGAGAGTTTTAAGTGAGAATTTACGCGAAGCAAAATGACAGGAAAGTCTACTCGGATAAGGGGAGTATGGGAGTACACAATAGGAATGCTGTGTGGGTCACAAACTTCAGGTGGAATTGCGTGTATGAGTCAGGGGTCGCTGGGGCAAATTTAAGGAAAGGTCCCAAGCTACACTTGTTGCCGGTAGGTAGTATCGCGCTGTTGTGGTGTGCAATGCGACAAAGAAGGTGGCAAACCGTGTGGGGGGTTCGTGAATAAAGTCAATTCAGTCAAGGTAATTCCACACACGGTATTAGCTTGGTATTTACTAGTGGCCATTCTCTCCACTTAGCACCCCATCTCGCTTCTTCAAGGACTGGCATACAATGGTATTTGGGGACTTAGGTGCCGTGCATGCTAAGTGGCAACACTGAGTTATTGCAAACTCCTCCCACACGAATTAGGTCTATGGCGATTATACCTCCTGGACGCTCGCTGGCTATGCCACTCCAGGACCGTTGAAACGTGCGTGGCATTACGAGCACCTCCGTCTTGCCGGCAAGCAGCATACGTGTCTATTCTCTGGCATCATAATAGATCATGCACACACTACCCAGCCAACGTTTCCCATCTTCCCCGTGTTGCCCTTAGTCTGGGATGGTGTCACACCTGTGTGACCGTCGAGCGTCGAGACAATCTCCGATAGTAACCTGCCCATTCTCTCTTACATCTAATACACACGGGAGTGGGCCGGCTCGTGCCTGGGTCCCTTTGCTGACAGACAAACAAACGGCATCCCGCAAGACATGATTCGTAAAAGTCCACCCCACCATGCACTGATTCACAAGTCAGGTATGGACAACTGTTCTTTGCACACTCAGCGCGATATAGCAAAATGTCACCAAGTCGCTGACACACGATTGATAATTTTCCATAATCATGATGGTTCTATTTTGTTTCATCGACCATATGACATCTCCCAATCCTCTTCTGGATCATCCAAATGCTCTCTAGCACACTTCAGACAGGCCTGGACATGTACTAGCTTAAGCAGAGGGACACATCTGGCACTGCAGTATTTGAGTCCCTGGCGGTGCAGTGTGTTACTGATGGTAGTCTTTGTTACTTTGGTCCCAGCTCTCTGCAGGTCATTCACTAGGGTCCCCCGTGTGGTTCTGGGATTTTTTGTGATCATTTTGACCCCACGGGGTGAAATCTTGCGTGGAGCCCCAGATCGAGGGAGATTATCAGTGGCTTGTATGTCTTCCATTTTCTAATAATTGCTCCCACAGTTGATTTCTTCACACCAAGCTGCTTACCTATTGCAGATTCCGTCTTCCCAGCCTGGTGCAGGTCTACACTTTTGTTTCTGGTGTCCTTTGACAGCTCTTTGGTCGTGGTCATGGTGGAGTTTGGAGTGTGACTGTTTGAACAGGTTGTTGTGGACAGGTGTCTTTTATACTGTTAACGAGTTCAAACAGATGCCATTAATGCAGGTAATGAGTGGAGGACAGAGGAGTCTCTTAAAGAAGAAGTTGCAGGTCTGTGAGGGCCAGAAATCTTGATTGTTTGTAGGTGACCGAATACTTATTTTACTGAGGAATTTACTAATTAATTCTTTAAAAGTCCTATAATGTGATTTTCTGGATTTTTTTTTCTCATTTTGCTTTCTCTTCAGGTTGAGCTGTGATACCTATGATGAAAGTACCAGTGCCTCTCGCATCTTCTTTAAGTGGGAGAACTTGCACAATTGGTGGCTGACTAAATACTTTTTTGCCCCACTGTATTGTCTGTTTCATACACGGATTTCCTACAATCTCCCATCTCACATTATATGTAATGGGCTGCTGAGGGATTTCTGAAGAACGTCACACGCTGCAGCTGCAGTACTGCCTTTGGCTATGGTCTACATACACAGACACACACACAGCTGCGGTCCTCTCTGCGCTTCTGACTTGTGGTCTGGACAGTCATTATGTAAGACTTGAGTCACTGAATTGGTGGTGAGCTCTCCTGGGGACATGAAGGTTTGTGTCAATAATGTTCACGCACACCACACAAAGGATTTGAGGGCAAGGACTGTGAACGACCAGAGATTTAGACACAGAACAATGCTTGCCATTGTTGCACAGAACCTTTTGACTCTGACTTTAATAGCTCACTGCAAACAGACAAGTATTATAGAATGAAAGAGCCTATATACTGTATATGTTTCTGAACCCTTTGAAAATTTCTGAATTTCTGCATTGCTCATAAACTGTAGTCTAATCTTAGTTTAATGCACAGTTACAGACAAGCACAATCTGGCTATACTGATAATACACAAACAGTTGAACTTTTCACATGTTTACTGAATACACTGAGCAATCATTCACAGTGTAGTGTGGAAAAAGTAAGTGAACCCTTGAATTCCGTTTGCCTTGTAGAGCCTACTGTTCAGTTACTTAAAGATCCTTCTGGGTTGTCTTAATTGCACAGCTCTTTAGCTTATGCCTCAGCATCTGAATTGGCTTAAGTTCAGGACTCAGAAAACCACATATTTTCTTGTCATGAACTGCTGTTTTTACATTCTCCACCTTTAAACTTTTAAATTCCTTCAAATGAGCATATATTAAAACAGAAAAGTGTTATTTTATATTATAATAATACTGGTTTTGCTGTATTTCTTACATCTATCTTCTTAGTTGGTGCCTGACTGGTGCGGATAAAAAGTACAGCACCTCGATCTTTTTCTATTCACTCCCTCCGATTCAAGACATTGCAAAGATAGACACAGCCTTTCCCAGTACACTTTTTTTGTCCCTGCCAAATGCTAGCTTTACATCATGGATTTAAAATCTTAATTGCAACTTTTTATCTCACAATTCAGCCTTTTTTTTTTAGGGGGTGCAGAACGCCACGATATAAACGCAGAATTGTGAGATATAAACAAATATGAGTTCTATTTTAATATATTTTGAAATGTATTACTGTGAAGGCACCGCTGAATTTTCACTTGGTCCTTCTGAAATCATTCTAATATGCTGATTTGCTGATCAAGATTACAATTGTCAAAATTATAGTAGATTTTTTAGGCCAGTTGTGCAACCTTCATAAAATTGGTAAATTGGTGGTAAAATATGGATCAATATAATTGAGTGTGTTTCAAGACACAGGATAAAAATACATAAATAAATAACCTAGAATTTAAAATGGCAGGTAATTGTTATCAGGTTGCTGAAAGCTGGTGGATTCCCCCAGATTTTCCATCATTTTTGTTTTATTGGTGACGTGGTCTGTCACCTGAAAATGTTTGAGAACTTCCACGATAGTCAAATGTCTTACTATGCAAGACTGGTCAGCCTTTGGCTCTGAAACACTAATTTAGATCCACCTCAAGACATTCACAGCACATACAGATGAGCTTATGACATGAGATAAATGACTGCTGGTCTGCTCACTCTGGAGGGCTTCTCAATCAAATCTCCACCATATGTCCAATTCTGTGCTTGTGAATTCAGACAGTTTGTATGTTTTGCCTACACTGAAGCCTTCTACCATTAAGTTTGTTTGGATTAAGCCAGTTGGCATAGTGTTAGTTTTCTTTGTCACTAACTCCACATTGCCAGCTCCATGAATCAGCACTTTTGGCTTGAGGATAAATGCTTGTATATTCAGTCCAACTACTGAGAGAAAAAAGCATTTAAAAGATACACACCAAAACAGACCTGTTAGATATGTCATTTTCCCAAGTCTAGGTTAATTTCCTCTGCATTAAATACACTTGAGAACTGTGAAAGAGAGTTGACATGCCTCAAGCTCTTCTCTTATAATGTCTCTATTTCTCCACCTTTATTACTTCTCTTGTAAGTTTTCTCTAAAACAAAGCCTCTCATTGCAGCTTATTAGCAGACATCATCTTTAATATTTCAGGTCTTTAACTGTCTTTTATCATCAAAACTCCTGAATCTGAGGATCAGCAGTTATTTAATTAACAGTAATATCTTTTGTACAGTCGCTGGTTTCTTTTCTACTTTACTCAAGACTAAATGGATGTGACCCAATATCATGGTGAAAAGGGATCCGCGTAACAAACAGGAAATCTGGGGATTAATCCTGTTTGGGTTATTTTCTTTGACTCCGCCTGTTCCAGGATTGACCCTGATGCTGTTCTTATGTTCTGCCCCCACTTTCTGTCTAGATCTGATAAAACTTGTGCTGGAACAACTCATCCCTATAGTAGAAACTAGTCGAATTTGGTGTTGATAAGGACAAGGCCATAGGTTCGATTCCCAGGGAACACAATGGCTAATGAAATCTTGAATGAATTGTAAGTTCTTACAATACACACTAAATTCATTGGTCAATTCACCTTTTGGTGCTAAATCTTGTTCTGTACACAAGAAGAACATAGTTCAGTAATTTAAGGGAGTGACAACTGCATTCTACTACCGAAATGACTCACAAAAAAGTGAAATTTGTGCAGTGTGTACAAAAACGAACTGAAAAAACTAGTTGTTAATTATGCATTTAGACATACATCAAAGTTGTGGTGCATTAAATCACAGGGAACGAAGTATATCTTGACTCATTAGCATTGCCTGATCTTGCTAGGAAAAAAAATCCAAATCCAAATGTGTTATCTTGGGAAAAAGCCAAAAACAAGATATCGCGTCCTGCACCTGCCTACTTTATTAACTCTATAAACTGGATGAGCCGAGCCCAAACAACAAGCCTAAAGCACAAATAATCATCACTTATAGTGGACATGGCAACCCTTTGAGAGCATGCATTTATGTTTGCAGCCTTCCAAACATAAACAAAACATGGCGCCTTTGTTGGTGATTTAGTTAAGATAGCCGAACATAATGAGTCTTTGGTAGCTGTAATATTACTTTGGTCAAAATTAGTGAATACCAAACACGAGACAGCAAAACGCTACTATGATTACAATGATGTCAGTCATGGCAGTTGCCGAGGGGTTTCCGTTTGGTATACACACAAAACGATAATTCAACAGATTCACTCCTGTATTAATGGTATGTATCACCCAAAAATGAAAATTCTGTCATTAATTACTCACCCTCATGTCGTTCCAAACCCGTAAGACCTTCATTCATCTTCGGAACTCAAATGAAGATATTTTTGATGAAATCTGAGAGCTTTTTGACCCGGCACAGACAGCAACACAACTTCCATGTTCAAGGTGTTGAAAGCTAGTAAGTACATCAGTAGATAGCCCATTTCTCAGGTTCAAGATCTCTTGAAGGTCTTACAGGTTTGGAACAACATATGGGTGAGTAATTTATGACAGAATTTTCATTTTTGGGTGAACTATCCCCTTAAAAACTTTACAGTGTGTATGTGGCCAAATACTCAGAGAAGATAAATAGCTTCTCTAAAGAAGATTCTTAGATCAAAAATGACTATCACACCCTAGATGATGCATCACAGTAGAGAAAACTTGTCAAAACAGCGATTTAAAGAAACCTTGATGCTAATACATCTGACACCCATCCTGTATAATCACTGATGTGTTGACTGGCTCTTAAAAATAAAGGTTCTTTATTGGCATCTGTGGGTTCCATGAAAAATGTTTACACGGTTCTTTTAAGAACTGTTCACTGAAAGGTTCTTTGGGGAACCAAATATGTTTCTTCGATGGCATCACTGCGAAAACCCCTTTTTGGAACCTTTATTTTAAAGAGTGTGGAGGATCATTTGCGAGAAACATAAAATTCTGGGTTATCAGGGCAAGCAGTAATTGCAGTTTGGCTCTCTGTGTATATACTAGATAAAGGCCTTTGTCCTAAGGGAAGTGCCATCATGATTAAAAAGGGATATCATTTAATGCTACTTGCGTAAAATAAGGAAAGAGTAGAGTGGAGTGCTGTTTATGAAACAAAATAAATAGTTTTCTGAAACACAATCCCTCTTTCAGTAAACAAAGATCAGTTACATCTTTGGCCATGACCCAGAAGTGATGCAATGTAATTGATTTCTTCTCAAGAGACCAGATAAGATTGGCATTATAGAAAATAGAGGATGTATAAAAAAGGCAGCAATGAAAAGAACCTCTAGGGAGTTGACTGATTTTTTTTTTCTTAAATACTGAAATGGGTAAGATTTATCTGGACAATTTGGATCATATTTTATTATTTTCTACATCGTATTTCTGTATTCAGTAACATGTACATTCCCCTCTTACTGAACCGGTAACGTCTAGGTATTTTGTAACCCTCGCTTCCCTGAAGGAGGAACGGAGCCAACAGAAACTCTACGCTACGTCAGTGACTGACGAATTGGGATCGCGCCCGAGAGCCCAATCACCTTCGAGTGTTAACTAAACAAGCCAATGACTGTTGGCGTGCGTGTTTCGCCACGCGCTCCCCGCCCCGCAGCGCGGGTATAAAAAGGAGAGCGCGTGCAAACGCACATCATTTTTTTTCGCTGAGGAGCCGAGACTACGAGCCCCGGCCGTACAGCGGTGGTACAGAAACTGTGGCAACGGAACGTAACGTCTCCGTTCCCTACTTCAGGGAACAGGGTTACACAATTACCTAGACGTTTCCCAGTCGTCAGTCACGTTCAAACCCGTTACGTCAGTGACTGGACAACAAACAAAAAAAAATTGGGATCTGTATGGAAAACGGCACTATTGCTGACCCCCTCCAGTTCCCTGCGGAAGCCGGCAAGTCCCCCCTCACCAGCTGGGGCGGAAGATAGGACAGCGGCTAGGCAGAGGTGTCCGCCACTGCTGTTCAATACAGTGGTACATTGGATAACACTGGGAGAGCGTACCCAGTTGGGACGCTACGGAAGCCACATCCCGCACATAGGAGGTATCATGTTGAATTACACATATGGACTGGCCCAGGCAGTACTACATATGGAAGTCTCTGCGGTAGACTCAACCCGCCTGGGGTGAAATAACTATGCTGCAGAGATGGCAGTGAATGACTGCCAGGGAAAGACACGGGTTTACCGTGAGGGGAGCCGTACCGTGGGAAAATTCACATGTGGGATCACCCGAAGGGGGATTCACTACACACGGGCACCTAGCCCAGCTCAAGGGCTGACCTTGGGCATGCACACTAGTGCTGAGCCTGGCGTCTGGCGCTCAGCCACGCCTGACCGCCGAGGGTGCGGAAGGAACTCCACCAGGGTTCGCCATGGAGAACTGAACTGAGAAGCAAAAAAGCGCACGAATCCGGTCCTTAGAGGGGACTGGCGCAGCAAGCATGATCGACACCGAGCATGTCCGGTGTTACTGCCTACCTGAGGCGAGTACACTAGAGGACACGGGCTCTACACGGAGATAATAGAATCTCGCAAACGTGTTAGGCGACGCCCAGCCGGCAGCTCTACAGATGTCCGCTATCGAGGCGCCCCGCGCCAATGCCCAAGAAGATTCCACTCCCTCGTAAGTGCAGCTCTCACTCCGAGGGGGCAATACGGTAAACCTTTGGGCCTGGTAACGCCAAGACTATAGCCTCCACTAACCAGTGGGTAAGTCTTTGTTTGGAGACAGCCTTCCCTTGGGGGGGTGGGGGGGGTGCTGGCCTCCAAGCATACAAAGAGCTGGTCTGAGGTCCTGAAACTCTGCGTACGGTCCACGTAAATGCGCAAAGCGTGAACGGGACAGAGCAGAGCGATGGCTGGGTCTGCCTCCTCCCGGGGCAGTGCTTGCAAGTTCACCACCTGATCCCTGAAAGGCGTGGTGGGAACTTTGGGCACATATCCGGGCCGGGGGCTCAGGACAACGTGAGAGTTACCCGTACCGAATTCTAGGCACAAATAGTCGACCAAAAATGCCTGCAGCTCCCCTACCCTCTTGACCGAGGCCAATGCGGTGAGGAGCGCTGTCTTTAATGACAGAACCTTAAGCTCTACTGACTGCAGAGGCTCGAAGGGCTCCTCCTTCAGGGCCGTCAGGACCGAAGGGAGATCCCAAGAGGGTAACAAGTGAGGGCGCGGACTGATTCAGCCTCCTTGCCCCTCTTGAGAACCGATGATCCCTTTCGTGCTTCCTAGAGACTTACGTCTACTGCATCGTGATGCGCGGCAATGGCGGCAACATACACTTTCAGGGTGGAGGGAGACAGCCTTCGCTCCAACCCATCCTGCAGGAAAGAAAGCACGACTGCGATCGGGCATCTACGGGGGTCTTCCAGGCGGGAAGAGCACCAACCGACGAACAGGTTCCACTTCAGCCTGTAAGCGTGTCTGGTAGATGGGTCTCTAGCTGAAGCGATGGTGTTTACTACCGCTGGAGGTAGCCCACCTAGAACCTCCGCGTCCCGTCCAGGGACCATAAGTGGAGATTCCACAAGTCTGGACGCGGGTGCCAGAGGGTGCCCCCTCTCTGAGAAAGGAGATCCCTCCTCAGAGGAATTTGCCAAGGAGGGGCTGTCGCGAGGAGCATCAGTTCGGGGAACCAAGTCCGACTGGGCCAGTATGGCGCTACCAAGAGGACCTGCTCCTCGTCCTCCCTGACCTTGCACAGTGTCTGTGCAAGAAGGCTCACTGGGTTGAAACGCATACTTGCGAAGGGCCCCTAAGGGGGGCAGCCACGCCAGGGCTCCTTGCCGAGGGACCGCCTCGTCCAGGGAGGAAAACACTGGCAATGGGACGTGTTCCGGGGGGCAAACAGGTCACCTGATCGTCCCCAAAGCTCTCCAAATACTCGTGGACTGTCTCGGGTTGGGGGAGTCGCCTCTCCCGGAAGGGCGGGCCTACGGAAGCTCGTCGGCTGCACGATTGAGCTCGCCTGGGATGTGAACGGCGCGAAGCGACCTCAGATGCTTCTGACTCCAGAGGAGGAGATGGCGGGCGAGTTGCGACATGCGACGGGAGCGTAGACCGCCCTGGTGGTTGATGTACGCAACGGTCGCAGTGCTGTCCGTACGGACCAGTACGTGCTTGTCGTGTAGCAGCGATTTGAAGCGGCGCAGAGCCAGCCATACTGCTTGCAACTCGAGGCAGTTGATATGCCACTGTAGTCGGGGCCCCGACCAGAGCCCCGCAGCTGCATTCCCATTGCACATGGCACCCTAGCCCCTGGCAGAGCCATCTGTTGACACAACAACATGCCTGGATACTTGCCCAAGGGACACCCCTGTCCGAAGAAAGGCAAGATCTGCCCATGGGCTGAAGGTCTGATGGCAGAATGGGGTGACAGAACCCTGGTAAGTGCCGTGTCGCCCTGCCCATCTCGGGACCCGGTCGTGAAGCCAACGCTGAAGCGGTCTCATATGAAGCAACCCGAGCGGCGTGACAGCGGCTGCGGAAATCTTATGCCCCAGGAGCCTCTGAAACTATTTTAGTGGAACCGCCGTCTTGCACTGGAAGGTCCCCAGGCAGTTCAGCATCGACTGTGCCCGCTCTACTGAGAGACGTGCTGAGAGGTTGACCGAGTCCAGCTCCATGCCGAGAAAAGAGATCCTCTGCACCGGAGAGAGTTTGCTCTTTTCCCAGTTGACCCGAAGCCCCAATCGGCTGAGGTGACTGAGCACCATATCCCTGTGTTCGCACAACTGCGCTCGGGACTGGGCCAGTATGAGCCAGTCGTCGAGGTAGTTGAGAATGCGAATGCCCGCTTCCCTCAATGGAACGAGGGCTGCCTCCACGACCTTGGTGAAGACATGAGGCGACAGGGATAGCCCGAAGGGGATGACCTTGTACTGATATGCTCGCCCTTGGGATGCAAAGCGGAGAAATGGTCTGTGTCGAGGGATAATCGCGACATGAAAGTACGCGTCCTTGAGGTCGACCGCTGCCAACCAATCGAAAGGACGGACGCATTGAAAGATGCGTTTCTGCGTCAACATCCTGAACGGGAGCTTGTGAAGGGCCCGGTTCAGTACGCGCAGGTCCAGGATCGGTCGTACCCCACCGCCTTTCTTGGGTACAATGAAGTAATGGCGATAAAACCCCGACCTCATATCGGCTGGAGGGACCGGCTGTATCGCGTCCTTCGCTAGCAGGACCGCGATCTCTGCCCGCAAGACAGGAGCATCCTTGTCCGGCACAGAGGTGAACCGAATGCCCCTGAACTTGGGCGGGCACCGGGCGAACTGAATCGCGTAGCCGAGTCTGATGGTTCTCATGAGCCAGCGAGACGGCCTGGGGAGCGCTAACCAGGCCCACAGCGACTGAACTAGCGGGACTAGGGAGACCACCGACGTACCCGCAGTGGGGCAGCGAAGTGGAACACAGGGACCCGACCCGGGAGGCCGCGCGTCCCAGGGTGGGGTCTGAGTGCGCAGCGCGCGACTTACCTGGCTCCACTGCTGGGCAGGGGGCTCGTGAGGAGGCATATCGTCCTTGAACTGAACCCTGCTGCCCACTAGCGAAGGGAGAGGGGGCCGGCTGAGTGGAGACTGGGTCTCGTGCACCGCCGTCCTCGCCCTCTTGGGACCCGGAGGCAAAGGAAACTGCTCTTTTATTGAAGTTTTGGGCGGAACAAAAACAAGCGGAAACATAAGATTCTCCACCCTGCCCTCCTCCGGGGGAAGGAGTGGTGCGCTCACCATCTCCTGAAGAGCAGGATCCTGTATCGCTGGGTCGCCCATCTCAGGAACGCCGCTTGCTTTGGCGTTCCACGGTCTTGGCAGGGGCGGAAGGCGTTCATGCGCCGTTTTTCTCCTGGCGGCCTGTCTTCTCACGCTGTGGCCGTTGTGAAGGCTGCTGCTGTGGCCGAGCTGGAGCGGAGATGGAGGCCACAGGAGGGTGCTCTCGGCGACGAGCAGACAGAGGGGCTGCAGCCGGCGGTGGGGTGGCTACAGCAGTCGACCGCCGGGGCAGGATGTGTTGAGATGCCTTCGTCTGCTTCTGTGCGGCGGAGAACTTTTGGGCAAAGCCCTCCACCGCTTCGCCAAATAAGCCTGGGTGATCGGGTAGTCCAGGAAGCGATGCTTGTCGGCCACCCTCATATCCGCCAAGGTCAGCCATAGGTGGCGGCTCCTGGACCACCAATGTGGACATCGTCTGACCCAGGGCTTGCGCCGTGACTTTCGTCGCCCTAAGCCCGAGGTCCGTCGCGGTGCGCAGTTCCTGCAGCACACCTGAGTCAGCACCACCCTCGTGCAACTGCTTCAACGCCTTGGCCTGGTGGACTTGCAGGAGGGCCATGGCGTGCAGGGCGGAAGCGGCCTGTCCAGCGGCACTGTAAGCCTTAGCCGTCAGAGCGGACGAGAACTTACAGGCCCTGGACGGAAGGCGTGGACTACCTCTCCAGGCGGCGGCGCTTTGCGGGCAGAGCTGCATGGCAATCGCGCGCTCGACCGGAGGGATGTCCACATACCCTTGGGCCGCCCCCCCATCGAGGGTGGTGAGGACGGAGGAGGCACCAAGTCTGTTTCGGGCAGAAAAAGGTGCCTTCCACGACTTTGTAGCCTCCTCATGCACTTCCGGGAAGAATGGAACCGGAGGCGGCTGCCGACGCCCGGCCTGCGCCCCCAGGAACCAATCATCCAGCCTCGAGCGTTCGGGAGAAGGCGGAGGCCTCCAGTGCAGCCCGACGCTCTCAGCGGCCCGGGAAAGCATAGCGGTCAGCTCTGGATCTGACTCGGGCAACGCCACTCTACCTGACGGTGGCAGCGCAGCCGAATCCTCATCTCCAGAGCCTAGCTCGCCCTCCGATGCAGCGACCGACATCCTGTCCTCTGCCTGTGCCCCGCACAAGATGCTAGACCCCGCCCTGTCCGAGGACCCAGCACTCTCGTCCGGAAGCACCAGATGGTGCGACATGCTCGAGGAATGAGAGGGGCGGTCTGCGGGAGGGGGGGACGTACTCGATGGGGAAGCTCTCACCGTAATCCTCAGGTCTCCCTGACCGTGAACCGCAGTAGCCCTCCGAGAACCAGAGGAGCAAGAGCGGGGCATGGCAAGGGTGATTACCCCCCCCCGTTTAATGAGGAGGTATCTAAACCGCAATGTCGCGATGGTCATGTTCCCGCAGTGAGAACATGACTCATCCATGAGCGCTGCTTCAGCGTGCTGTAAGCCCAAGCACGAGAGGCAGTGATCATGACCGTCAGATGGAGGCAGGAAACGACCGCATTCAGGAACGCACGAGCGGGAAGCCATCTTTAAAAAGACGCCCGTCGCTCGTGAAGCTCTTTTAGAATTTGCTCTTTTAGAAGGAAACAACACTCTTTTAGTGAAAGCGCTGAAGCGCTCAGGGGAGGTCGCGGCGAGACCGCAGAATGAAAGCTGCAGCCCGCCGAGGTTTCAGCAGCCTGGATGGCAACCCCGCTGATACGCCGTCACACCAACGGCAGCTGTTTCTCGAACACTCGCGGAGGTTCGTCCTGTAGAAGGCTCGGCTCCGTAGTGAAAAGCTGATGTGCGTTTGCACGCGCTCTCCTTTTATACCGCGCTGCGGGGCGGGGTGCGCGTGGCGAAACACGCACGCCAACTGTCCTTGGCTTGTTTAGTTAACACTCGAAGGTGATTGGGCTCTTTGGTGAGATCCCAATTCGTCAGTCACTGACTTAACGTTGAACGTGACTGACTGAAAGGGAACAAATCTTTATTTGAGTTTANGGGAGATTCGAGATCGGTCTGTAATTAACTAATTATTTGGGGTCAAGTTGTGTTTTTGTTATATGAGAGGCTTAATAACCGCCAGTTTGAAGTTTTGGGGACATGTCCTAATGACAATGACGAATTAATAATAGTCAGAAGAGGATCTATGACTTATGGAAGCACCTCTTTTAGTAGCTTAGATGGAATAGGGTCTAACATACATGCGCATAACATAGTTTAGATGATTTAACAAGTTTATACAATTCTTCTTCTCCTATAGTAGAGAACGAGTGGAATTGTTCCTCAGGGGATCTATAGCACACTATCTGATGCGTTAATGTAGCTGACGGATGCATGGTTACAATTTTATCTCTAATAGTATCGATCTTGGAAGTAAAGTAGTTCATAAAGTCATTACTGCTGTGCAGTTGGGAAATGTCAACACTGTTGATGCTTTATTTTTTGTTACTTTAGCCACTGTATTGAATAAATACCTGGGGTTATGTTTGTTTTCTTCTAAAAGAGACGAAAAGTAATCAGATCTAGCAGTTTTTAATGCTTTTCTGTAGGATAGGATACGTTCCCGCTAAGCAATACGAAATACCTCTAGTTTTGTTTTCCTCCAGCTGCGCTCCATTTTCTGGGCTGCTCTCTTTAGGGTGCGAGTGTGCTCATTATACCACGGTGTCAGACTGTTTCCTTAATCTTCCTTAAGCGTAAAAGATCAACCGTATCTAAAACGCAAATAAAGAAAGAATCTATAGTTTCTGTTACATCATCAAGTTTTTCTGAGCTATTGGATATGCTGAGAAATTGAGACAAATCAGGAAGATTACTTACAAAGCAGTCTTTTGTGGTAGAAGTGATGGTTCTACCATACTTGTAACAAGGAGTAGAATTTACAGTTTTAGCTATATGAAGTTTGCACAAGACTAAATAATGATCTGAGATATCATCGCTTGGCAGCATAATTTCAACACCATCAACATAAATTCCATGTGACAGTATTAAATCTAGAGTATGATTTCGACAATGAGTAGGTCCTGACACGTGTTGTCTAACCCCAATAGAGTTCAGAATGTCTATGAATGCTGATCCCAATGCATCTTTTTCATTATCAACATGGATATTAAAATCACCAACAATTAAAACTTTATCTGCAGCCAGTACGACCTCTGATATAAAATCAGCAAATTCTTTAATAAAGTCTGTATGGTGCCCTGGTGGCCTGTATACAGTAGCCAGTACAAACGACACAGGGGATTTATCATTAACACTTGTTTCTCTGGACAATGTTATATGAAGCACCATTACTTCAAACGAGTTATACTTGAAGCCCGCCCTCTGAGAAATACTGAATTTTTTTTTATAAATTGTAGCAACACCTCCCCCTTTACCTTTTGGACGTGGCTCATGATTATAACAGTAATCTTGGGGGGTAGACTCGTTTAAAATAATGTAATCATCAGGTTTTAGCCAGGTTTCTGTCAAACAGAGCACATCTAGGTTATGATCAATGATCATATATTTACAAAAAGTGCTTTCGTAGAAAGGGACCTAATATTCAATAAGCCAAGCTTTATAATATGTTTCTCTGTATTATATACAATTTTTATTTGTTGAACATCAATTAAATTGTTACTCTTAAATTGGTTTGGACGTTTTTTGTATTTTCTAGTTCGGGGAACAGACACAATATCTATAGTGTGATATCTAGGTGAAAGAGTCACTATGTGCTGAGAATTAACTGATTTCTGTGACGTGAGGCAGCTAGCAGACGGTCGGTTTAGCCAGTCTGTCTGCTTCCTGACCTGGGCCCCAGTTAGTCAAGTACAAACTCTAAAAATATGTGCCATATTTCTAGAGAGAAGAGCGGCACCACCCCAGGAGGGATGAAGACCATCTCTTTTCAACAGGTCAGGTCTGCCCCAAAAACTCATCCAATTGTCTATGAAACCTATGTTATTTTGCGGGCACCACTTAGACATCCAGCCATTGAGTTGAGTCTGCTATGTGTCTGACATCGTACTTGCAAGTTCACACACCTCTTTAATGTTATTTTTTAGTGATCTCCGACTGGCGAAGTCGAACGTGAATAACAATATTACTGAATTTACGTTTAGCATTAGCCAGCACTTTTAAATTTGCCAAGATGTCAGGCGCTGTGGCTCCCCTTAAACATTGGACTATGGTGGCTGGTGCCTCTATTTTCACGTTCCATACAGTAGAATCGCCAATAACTAGAGCACTTTGATCAGGTTTCTCAGCGGGTGCATCACTGAGTGGGGAGAACCTGTTTAATGTTTTGATCGGAACGGAAGAGCAGTCACCCAGTTGCCCTGCTGTGGAGGCATTGTAACCGGAACCGAACAATGTAAAGGGCTCCCTGAGCTAGTCGCATCCAAAGCCGTATCTAGAGCCCTCACATTCTTACTGTCCTCAATTAAAGTTTGGATACGTGTCTCTAATTCTGAAATCTTCTTTGACAGCCTAACTATTTCCCTGCATTTATCACATGTGAATCCCTCGTCACCGACAGAGAGAGATAAACTATACATGTGGCAAGTGGTGCAAACAACAATAGCAGGAGAAGAAGCCATTACTCACCGTGATTGAAGAATGATTCTGACTTACCACTGTTGTTTGATGAACTCGTGAAAAAAACGGAGTGAGAGAAAAGAAATGGAGCGAGAGAAAAAAATAAAACGGCAATAGACGCGAATGGAAACACGAATGACAAGCTAACCGCTAACGCGCTGCAAGCGCGCTGCACTCACGGTTTTAGAATAAACGCGAACGATCAAATAATCAGATTAGTTGGATAGATAATATCAGAAATATGGAGGGAATTAAGTTATATTTTATCACTTTAAACAACAGAGAGTGATAGTAAGAGAGATACAACAGAAAAGCAAAGCTACATGGTGCTACAATCACAAACCACTCAGTAGCACGGTACACAGGAAACCTCAGTCAGGTACACCTTGTTAAGTTGGTTGAGGGACTGCAGGACACTGCTCTGGATGTGTGTTCATGTGTGTGTGTGTGTGTGTGTTCACTTGGATGGGTTAAATGCAGAGCACAAATTCCGAGTATGGAACACCATACTTGGCTACACGTCACTTTCACTCACTGCAGGACAATAACCAGTAATTTGTAGGCTATAATATTTTTTTACCTATATTTTCCTGACAATTTCCATGACAGTTTTATGACTGGTTTATGTACTACACAATTTTTTTCATTTTTATCACAGAACAGTTTCTATACTGTAATAAATGCTATGTCAGTTAGCACTGCATTATTTGTATACTTATATACTTATTACCATGGCCATAACCAGGGTTTGAAAATTAGTGAGTTCTGGGGTGGGATTAAGAATTGTGCTTTAATAACCCCTACAAATACAACTCATTATATACACTAAACACTTTAAAAGCGACAGATTGTAGATGCTTGTGAAAGATGATTTCTCAGTTTTGGAGGGAAGAACATTGAGAAGGGCCAATGAAACTGTTGAGCAAAATTTGCATAGCCAGCCACACCCCGGATATCCAGGTATAAATAGGCCAGCAAAGCATTTGCTTATTCATTTTGCTCTGAGGAGTCAAGAAAGCATCTCAACCCACTCATTGGCAGTTCAGAGTTGTGGCATAAGGGACACAAGGTCTCCATTCCCTCCATCATGAAATGACGGGTACCATACGTAAACCGAGACGTTCTCTTTCAGCCAGTCACTTCGATGTTGTGTCGAAGTTCCAACACTAGGGGTCACTATACAAATGCCACAACTGGCTAAACTGCATTAGTTGATGACAAGACCAGCGTGCTACAAACAAATGCACCTCTCCTCATCGTAACCTTCTAACCCTCAGCAAGTATGGTCTCCTTCTCCTTCATCTGGGAGAGTTAACATATAATGGCAGAGGTCATCTCAGCCAGATGCCTTTTCTTCTGATTAATACTAATAAAAATTGAACAGCTGGTGAACCTGGTTGTTAACGTTGGGCAGTGTTCACTTTCTCAAGAGAGGAAAGAACACTATGGAGACCACATTCTACTTGAAGGGAGGTGATGTGGAGATGCATCCTATGGAATTACTAAAGGAAGTACTACATAGGGAAGGTTTCTGTGGAGGGCTTCACATGAGGGGAGAACAACTAATCACAGTACAGTAAAAGAGAAATGCTCTGTCTAGGGGAATTGAGCAGTGGAAGATACACATATGGAACCACCATAGGGAGTCGCAACATATGGAGCACTAACCCAATACGAGAGTTCACTCAAGGGATACTTACAAGTAATGGGTTCTGCAGCGAGTTTCTCCACAAAACTAGGCTGCATAAGAGTGCTTGACTATTGGAAAGGGTAGAATAAAGGGACTAAGGAGTATTGGGAACCTTGGGTACATATCCAGACCAAATTTTCAGGACAATGTGAGAGTCTGCCAGCCCGAATTCTAGGGAGGTTTTGTAGACAGAGAGGGCTTGCAGAGCCCCTACCCTTAGAAGTGAGTACAGTCAGGAAGGCTGTCTTCATAGAGACAGTACTAAGCTCAACTGACTGAAGAGGCCTGAAGGACCACTTAGAGATCTCAAGAGGGGATAAGGTGTGGTCTCGGAGGATTCAACCTCCGCGCACCTCTCAGAAATCTAATAACCAGATCACACTTCCCCACCGATCTGCCACCCACAGTGTCCTGGTTCGCTGCTATAGCAGCCACGTACACCTTGAGTTTAGATGCAGACAGGTGCCTATCCAGGAAGGATAGCACTGATCCAATATCACATCTCCGTGGGTCCTCCCCCTGGGAAGAACACCAAAAAATGCGGCACTTGAGGTCATATGTATAGGCCTTGTATAGGGGGCTCTAGCCTGAGTAATAGTATTCACCTCTGCGGATGAAAGCCCACTGAATTCCTCCTCACCCCATCCAGGGACCAGGCATGGAGGTTCCAGAGGTCTGGGCATGGGTGCCAGATCGTGCCCTGCCCCTGAGAAAGAAGGTCCCTCCTCAGAGGAATCCGCCAAAGAGGGGCTGATTGGTATCAGCATGAGCTTAGAGAACCAGGTCTTGTTGGCCCAATCCATTAGGACCTGTTCCATATCCTCCCTGACTTTGCACAGAGTCTGTGCGATGAGGCTCACTGGGGAATGCATACTTGCGTGGTGCTTTATATAAGCTACCATTGCTGTATTGTTCATGTGGATTAACACGTGCTTGCCTTGGATCAACAGTTGACCTCCTCAAGGCCAGAAGCACAGCCATCATCTCCAGGCAATTGATAGGCTAGTGCAGACAAGGACCTGCCTTCCTTGCCTTCCATGATTGTGTCAGCTCCTCATGCATCTCCAGGAAGAAAGAAACGGGCAGAGTGCGGCTGAGTGTCGCACTCGGACCCCAAGAACACATCATCCAACTGAGAGCACTCGGGCAGGGTGGAAGAGTCCACTCAAGCCTGATGCTCTCAGCTGCCTGGGTAAGAACAGTTGCAAGCCTCGAACTGAAAAAAAACAACTGAAAATAGCACCTGGAAGTGCAGTTCCAGCCGAGTCACTCACTTTTGATGGCTCCAGCCCGCTCTCAGATGCTGTGATCGACAGCTCATCCTCCTCTCAAACTCTGAATGAGAAATCAAACTCGAACTGAGACAAGCTCTCAAAAACATCTGTTAGCTCTACCACAAGACATGCTCTGTGGGAAGAGTGAGAGGTTTGCAGGGATTCATCCAGCAAAACTACTCTTGTGACATTCCTTGCACTTTCCCAACGCACATCACCGAGGCCTTGTACCCGAAAGTAGAAGGATCAGGGTAGGACGTTGCTGAGGTGACTCGTGGGCTTTTAGAAACGAATGTGAGTGCAGCATGCCTATGGGCATGTCCTCACATGAAGGACATAATCCGTCCACGAGGGCTGGGCTTGGGCATTCGTGCTGGTCAGAAGGCGAGATGTAGAAACCGCAACCAGTAGGACATGGATGGAAAGGCATGGTGTGCAATACACAATCCAACCGTGAATTTATTTATTTTTTTTAGAGGAATTTGCTCTCAAAGATTGCTGTAGAAGCAGTCAGGGGCACTCTTGCTATATACATTTACCTGTGTATGAGGAAGTGAGAGAGCCTGCTGCCTGTGCCAAAGATTCAACAACGGGGATTAGGAGAGGTGAATGAAGTGGTGCTGCTTAGTAAGAGATGATGCATTGGCTCTGAAGAACAGAACGAGTGAGCAAATGCCATGCTGGCCTATTTATACCCAGATATCCGGGGCATGGCCAGCAATGAAAATTTTGCCTGCCAATTTCATTGGCATTTTCTCAATGATGTCAGAGGTGTCTGGGCTCCCAAGTGCGACCACTAGTGTTGGAACTTCGACACAATGTTATAGTGTCCAACATTAAAATAATGAAATTAACAAATGATGGCTGGATTTTAAATGAACAAAAAATGTTGGTTGGATGACTACAACATAACATGTTATCTAAAGTTCTGAAAAAATTAAGAAAAGAGATATGAGTCAAAATGATGATTGTAGGTATTTTATCTGCTCTGTTAATAATTCTAGATACCTCAGATTTTTCCATCAAACCATTAAAATTTACTACTGTGCATAAAAATTCGGTCTGATTTTGGGTTTAACAAAAATGGCAGACAGGCTGAATGAAAATGTAAATCCACTGTCTGACCGCAGATGGAGCTCATGGAACAGTATTTAGTTTTTCAAAGGGAGAGAGAGGGGGCAGGGACCAGGGCAAATCCCATCCCAAAGGCCTTGAATAGGTGTCAATCACCCTTATAAGGGCAAGTGCATGTGCAAAGCATGTGCTTGTGTTAGTGTTTGAGTCCAGATTCAGATAGTGTAATTGTGCTATCACACATAAACATACTGTACTTGCACTCTGTGCATGTGTCTATAGTAATCAAATACGATTTACGTTTTAATGATAATTTAAAATATTAAACGTCAATACTAACTGTCAGGAATTTCATCTTGGTTTATTGTCAAACTGTAACTGTTTCACATTGGTGGATGAAGTACCTAAAAGCAATACTTAAGTAAAAGTACAGATATCTTACCAGAAAATGACTTTTTATAATATTCCTTGAGTAAAAGGTTTAAAGTATGTGATATTTATTAGGGTTGCCCAATCCGATAATCAGTATTGGTATCTCTCAGATACTGCCATTTTCTGCTGGATCAGGTATTGGCCAGACGAGACTGTTCTAAATACAATATTCTGCGTATACTTTTGTGTTCCCTGTTGAAAAAAACCAGCATATGCTGGTTAGGTATGTTTTGAAGCATGGCTGCTGGTTTAAGATGGTCCTTAGCTGGTCATGTGCTGGTTTAAGCTGGTCATGTGCTGGTCCTAAGCAACTAGCTCCTGCTCAGGTCCAGCTCAAGACCAGCTTAAACTAGCTCAAACCAGCAGTCATGCTTCAAAACACACCTAACCAGCATATGCTGTTTTTTTAAATTATTATTAAGCCCCTACGAAAGGCACAAAAACATTATAAAGTACCATAAAGTTTTCGTGCACTATATTTCAAGTGTTCTGAGACCGTTCCATATAATATGAGGTACAGATAAATATTTAGGTCATTAAATTGAAGTTCACCTAAATTCTTCTCTCCGCTGCGGCTGTCAGTCATCCTCCATTCAGCATTCAAACTGCGCGTCCAGTTATGACAGTCAAGACGATAAAACTTTCTCCAAGATGATGTTCCTATTATTATACTTGATCTATAGATAAAGATCAATGGTTTTGCATAAAAGGACTTAGGATTAAAGGATTTATCTTGCTGGAGTTTAGTGCTGTTTCTAAAGCATGTTACTTTCTACCAGGTGTCTGTTAGATCACTACACTGGACTGGAGTAGAGAGCACTATGAATTATGCATTTGTGTCATTCTGTATTGGAGCCTTTCATGTTATAATACTTTTGCGCAATGAAAGATTGAAAGACAATGAAAGATAGCCTTTCTTGTTGTCTTATCTATAATATGTTGCTTCCTTATTACTGTGCTATACATTTAAAATAAATGTATTTTCATTGATAGTTATTAATTATAAAAAATATATTACTTGCTTTTTTCATCAAATGTATTTTACAACAATACAAAGAGCAATGTTTAACATTTTACCAGATTTAGCCCTACACTTATTCACTTTTATTTGTTTCCCACTAAATAATGTTTTTTCATTATGTGTTTAGATTTTATAAAATTATTGTGAACTCAAAATTATTTTTGTAGAGTAACTTTTGCTGCTGAATTATCTATTTACCTAGTTTATAATAGTATTTTTGTCAGATTATGACCACCAGATTTTGACTGGTGGTGGTTGAGGAGAGACCCCCCCACATGATTGTAAAGCGCTTTGGGTGTACAACAATACACAATAAAGTGCTATATAAATGCATAATTCATTCATCCATTATATATTTATTCATTTGTTTTTTTTTCTTTACAATGAAGTTGTCTATATGTGGTAGATTTTGTTTAACACACAAAAGAGTGATGATCAGGTCAACACATTAAGGTATAGAAATTCTACACTGATAAAAAAAAAATTATAAAAAAAACTGTGCTGGTATCGGACCGGTATCGGTATTGGCCGATACTCAGAATTTTTGGTATCGGATCGGGTTCAGTTCTGAAAAAGTGGTATTGAGCCAGCCCTAATATTTATTGTACTTAAGTATGAAAAGTATTTTTTTTAAATATTAATGTACTTAAGTATTGAAAGCAAAAGTACAAGTAAATGCAAAATGGAAAAGGAGCAAATAAATATATATAAAAAATATTTATACAGTTTAAGCAGCAAGATGTGTTCAGTTTTAACTTTCTTCCATTTTGTATCTTTGGGTAACTAAGCATAAGAGACACTTCATCCGGTACTTAGTCTCTTTCATTCCAACATATGAAAACAATTATGGAATCTGCATCTGAAGTGGCATTTAGATGTATTTACAGTTTATTGTAGCTCAGAGGGGACATGGATGCATTTAACCTGCAGTTACAAATGCATAAATAATGTTTTGTTTTAATAATAATAATAATGCATTTTATTCATAGGCGTCTTTCTTGACGCTCAAGGTCACCATACATCATTAATAAGACAATCACAATAATTAAGTAAAAACAATGAAATACAATACAATTTAAAAAAGACAATGCAGTTTTGGTCAGAGGGAGACGTGCGTTGCCGGTTTTTTTTTTTTTTTGTTTTTTTTTTTTTTTTTTTTTTTTTTTTTTGTAAGCTAGATATAAACAGCTGGGTTTTAGTTGTATTTAAAATGGGGAGGAGTTCTGAGTTACGGAGTTAGTGAGTTTCAGCCGCTCTGCTCCCCAGCTCTGACGGACAGACAAGACGGACAGGGGGAAGAGTGAAATGGATGGAGGAAGAGGATCTGAGAGTGTGGCAATATGGACGAGGTCAAAAAAATATGAAGGGGTGAGATTATGAATGGCTTTAAAAGTGAGAAGTATTTTATAGTTGATACGGTAAGTGATGGGGAGCCAATGGAGCTGTTGTAAAATGGGTGTGATGGGATGGGTAGAGGGGGTGCAAGTGATAATACGGGCATCTGAATTTTGAACCAGTTGTAGTTTATGAAGGGTTTTAATGCGAGAGGTCAAACAGAAGGGAATTGCAGTAGTCTAAACGAGAGGTGACTAGGCTGTGAACGAGAATGGCAGTGGAGTGAGGCGTGAGGGAGGGATGTAGACGGTAAATCTACGAGAGTAACTCAATATTACATGCTGATGTCTGGAGAAAAAATGGCACTCTTCGTGTGTATAGACACAATAGATTAATTATATTAAATGATATAAATACAAAAGACATACAGTGGCAATTTAGCTGCCTACAATTTAGAATGTCTTGACTTTTTATGATTCTAAAAAGTTTTAATCACTGATCTGTAGTTATATAGATCAGTGGTTTTAATAGACTAAATCACGTAAATCACACTCGCTGTGTGTTTTTGTGATATACTCAATAAAGTCAGATCGCACATCGTTAAAACAACACTTACCATATTACCGCAGACAATATACTATATGTCGCACATCCCAGCCTTGAATTGAGTGGAAAATGAAATCTTCCACTGTTGTGCTAGCACTTGTTTGCACATTTTTAGGAGTCTAACTTGCAAGCGCCAGACCACTGATTCGTCAAATCTGCTTTTTTGCAGTGTGTTCTTCTGACTTTATTATGTAGTAAGTAACGAATATGCTTTGGGGAAATGTATCGGAGTAAAAGTATACATTTTAATTAGGAAATGTAGTGAAGTAAAAGTGAAAGTTGACAGAAATATAAAAACTCAAGTAAAGTACAGATTCTCCCAAAAATACTTAAGTACTGTAACAAAGTATTATTACTTCGTTACATTACACCACTGCTGTTTCATCCCTATTTGTAGCCCTCAAACTAGAGTGAGCTTGGCAACTCCTACCAGGTTGGAAACCACTGTTCTACACCCATGGGCTCACAACTCTAAGGGCGATTTCTTTGCATGTACAGCTGTGATCACCAGACAGAGCATAACAGGTTTAATCACTCTTCTCATGGCACCAGTTGGTTCTAGCATAGTAAGCAGGTATGGAATGCTCATATTTACCTTCAATGGGCTGCACACAGCCACAAGTCAAAGGCGGGCACCCACATCCTCACTTTGGTGCTTCTTTCAAAATTTGTAAACAAATCAATGCTTTTGCACATGAACAGACCTGTACAGAATTTGCATGTGCAGCAGCTTTGCAGATTTCCACAGAATTAGATGCCCATCATTCCCAGAGTTTCCACATCCCCAAAACATCACAAAAGTTAAATATTTTGACTAATTACTTCGTGTTGCCAAGTAGTACTCTCAGCAGGTTTATCTTTTTCTTTCTTTCTTTCTTTCTTTCTTTCTTTCTTTCATATATTTATTTTATTAGATGCATTCTCATGGGCTAAGCAGTGTTCAAAAACCAGCACTCTTTGCAGGATTTCCCCTTTTTATTATATATATATTTTTATATTTCAGTTCAGTTCCAAAACTGTAGTTTTTGTTGTTGTTTTACATTCAAGACACAGCCATGCACAATTTAGAATTCAAAAAGTCTATTGCTTCAAACACAATTTAAACTAGCTTGTCCAAAACAATAGCTCCCCCACCTCCCTCCCTCCCTCCCTCCCTCATGCCTCACATCCAGCCTTCTTTTAAAGAGCGGGGGAGGGCTTAGCTGAGATGAGTCCAGCAGTTCTCAAAAGTCATAATTATAATAAATTAAAAAGAAAACATGTGTTTGTAAGCATGTACAGTTTTGTTTCTTTCCCATATTAGACACCAATAGAGGGATTTTGTCACAGCACATGTACCAGGGTTGACACATTCAGAAGAAATGGGGGATTTACAAGTGACAAGAGAAATCCTGGAGTGAGTCATTGCGCTTTCCACATTTTTTACATTTTCATGTGCTCCTAGTCCACATCGGCTCCGAGCCCCGATTAAATATGAAGGGTCCACGGGCTATAAATAAATTTGCATTGTGTGTAAGAGTGTGTTCCTCCAATCTGCTCCAGTACACAGGGGTAGGCTGCAGGATAGGTCGCGCAGTGAATGATGGTCATGTTACTCTGGTTAATGGTGCTAGTCTCTGTTACAGGCACAAGCCACTGCTATCTGTAAAATTTACACCACTGTGTCCATCATAGTTTTGATCTTGTATTTCTTGGAACTAGCGAGCACAATATTCACAAACACATATCAAATAGCCTGAATATTACTGTCATAAGTTTTTCATAAAAAAAACATAACAATGTACATTAAATATCATCCTCAAATGTTTGTAATGCTAACTTATCAAAGGAGAGTAAATCAGTTATGTCATGCAGGAAACTGGCTCCTATGATAAAATGACACTCCCATTTATCTGTTTTGATACTCACTATATATTGTGACATCCATTACGGTGTGTATGGCAGCAGTAGCACTATTTAGATATTGCTATCCATGCCTTTAGATGTCTATGGTTGTCGCTAACTACTATATCTACTCTAGTACCCATCTGTCTATGGTGGAATAGTCTAGGTGTAGTATCCTGAATTTTCACAGTGATTTGAGAGACAGACTAAAAGCAGGCTGAGGTTATCATATCTACGCACATACATAGCACAACTTTCTCACAAACACTCATTTGTAAAGAAAGATATCAAGTCGACATAATCTATTAGACACCTACATCCTCTACAAGGGTGTACACTTAGGACTTCTACTCCTGTACTGTATAAATATATAGTGTTAAACCAAGTAAGAATTAAGTTAACCACAGCAAAAATCAAAACACTTTTAACTTGTGACTGCTGTTGAAAAAGGCATCAGAAATAGCACCCATTGATGTTTGTTCCAAACGGGAAAGTATTGAAACTAAAGAGCGCCAACAAGTGGGAGGGGGTTTGGATTTACAGACTGTTCTCTTAGGGACCATTCACACAAGATGCAAACTACTGTTCGAAAGCAGCCAGACAGAGTGCAATGGAATGGAAAAGAACTGTTTGTGACACAATGTGTTAGACAAAAACATACTGAGCAAGTATGCAAACACTGATGTTAATGTTAACACATTGCGAATGCATGCTCCCACTGCATACATACCATTTATTTTGAATGTTAAATATATACCATGCACCATTGTGTTACTGTGACTTTTAGAAACCTCAGTTCTCCAGGGGGTGATAGAGTTACCTTCAAATATCTGTTATTAAACATTATTCCAATTAGCTGGCTACGTGTAAGCGTTTATAAAATGTAACTCAGTGTCTACAGCTAATCCAGAATGCAGCTGCAAAATTAGTCTTATAACGAGCTGAAAAGAATGCATGTCACACCTCTGTTCATCAATTTGCACTGGCTACCAATAGCTGCTCACATAAAATTCAAGGCATTGAGGTTTGTCTACTGTGACGAGAGGGGCGGGGCCGAGAGCCGTGGGAACGGAGCGAGGAAGGTGGAGTAATTGATAATGAGCGACACCTGCACCACTCACCGGTCTCGAGTCTCACGGAGGAGCTCCGGTAGGATAAAAGGAGGAGTGACGACAGTTTTGGATGAGAGAGGACCAGGCCTGGATTTTTATTTTGTGGTTTGGTTGTGTTTTGTGTGCGGCAGTCGTACGCGAGGGGCTGTGTGCTGTTTGAGTTTATTTTATTATTAAAGTTTGTTTAAATGTTCGCCGGTTCCTGCCTCCTTCTTCCCGACCTACAAACGTTGTTACATTGGCCAATCCTTCCGGAGCTCCTCCGTGAGACTCGAGACCAGTGAGTGGTGCAGGTGTCGCTCATTATCAATTACTCCACCGGCCTCGCTCCGTTCCCACGGCTCTCGGCCCCGCCCCTCTTGTCACATCTACCAAACTACCAGGCTCTGCCACTTTACCTTAAAAATCCATACTTCAGAAGTGTTGCCCTCTAGAAGCTGCATTAGCATTATTGTGCTATCTCAAAGAGGCACAAAATCACTTTCACTGACTTTACCATTAACTGTTCATTCCTAGTGGAATGACCTGCCAAAATCAATTCGAGCAGCTGAGTCCTAAGCCATCTTCAAGAAACTGCTACAAACACATCTCTTCCATCTTCATTTGACCCTCTTAACTCAAGCACTCTCTATTCTAATTCTAAGGGGAAAAAACATTTGACCCTCTAACACTAGCACTCTCTTTTCTATTTCTATTCTTACTACTTGTCTTCTTTAAAATAAAGAAAATAAAAAAGAGAGATCTGACAGTAGCACTCTATTCTTTTTCTATTCTTACTACTTGTTTTCTTTATAAAAAAAGAGCCTCTAACACTAACATTCTCTATTCTTTTTCTACTCTATCTTCTTGTTTTCTTTTTATTTATTATACAAATATGACCCTCTAGCAATAGCATTTTCTATTCTTTTTCTATTCTTTTGACTTTAAAAAAAAGACCCTCTAACCTTAGCATTCCCTATTCTTTTCTATTCTATCTACTAGACTATGTTTTTCTTTTTATTTATTATTAAAAAAAAACCTTGCGCCGTGTACTGTTCTTGCTTTGCATTCTGACACTGAAACTGAGCTTGCGTAGGTAAAATTGTCTTTGTAATTGCGTATAGCTTTGTGCCTTAAAAACATTGGCCTTACTATTTTGTCTTAGGACACAAGATGTGATGCATATTTTCCAAAACCCTTCCTACCTAGCTTGTACTATTCTAAACATGTCTGAAACGTTATATTATGAGCACTAATCTCGTTATCAATCGCTTGGTATATTCCTAATTTGTAAGTAGCTTTGGATGAATGAATCTGTTAAATGAATAAATGTAAATGTACACATAGGTCAACAATGAAAAAACAGTAGCAAGTCTTATGTGAATGGCCCTTCATCATGCAAATATTTTAGCCAAATACTGCACTCTGAAAGATTATATAGCTTAATGCAATGTTCTCTGATAATGTGTGATGAGCAGATGTCAAAACCTCAGCAGGATTTTCCTACTCCATAATGCCCAGGAAGTGGCACATTAGCCCACTCTACATTTGGCTCCATGGCTTGGTTTTTGACATTTTGCATTTGCTTTTAAAATGCATAGTATAGAGTATAGACCTATGTGTTGTGGTTTTCATGCCTAAATGCTGGGCCCTATGGCAAAGATATTGCACATGAATACACAGTCTGCGAATCCATTCTGAGAGAGTAACAGAGAGAGAGAAGTGGTTTCTTGCAAATTCAGGATGCACTATGCCTTCAAATGATACTATCTGTATAATACAGTAGAAAAGTGGCTTCTGTATCAAAGCTTTGTGAGTAAATCTTCTGAAACGTCAAGAACATGTATCTATCCATCTTTCTATGTATGTATGTATGTATCTATCTATCTATCTATCTATCTATCTATACTGTAATAAAGCAATAAAACGATAAATACATAAGAATATTACATGACAGTCTAAAAAAAAAACTAGGAATGCTTTATATATTCAGTGTATATATATAATATATATATATATATATATATATAATATATATATATATCCATCTTACGTTCGTTACAGTATCTATATCTCTTCTTTGGCTGATGATAAACGGGGCAACTTTTTGAGCAATGTTGCCATCAACGGACAACCAGGTGAGACACAGGGCCCACGAACAATCTAAAGTATCCAGATAGAAATTTGTTACCCATTCTCAATGGGAAAGTGCCCAAACAACATTGCTCACAAAAAAGTTGCCTCATGTAGCCTTTGTCTCTCTCTCTCTAGCATACTATGCTCTCTGACTTTGCACACACACAGTGTAGAAAGATAATGATTGCTGTGAATAGCATCATGCAGATGTCTTGAGGAGATCCCGAGATTTGGAGGTACACATCTTCAGGCACAGGAAAAACCCTGTAAAACCCAAAGAAGGTTGCTAGTAATCCAAGACAGTTCAGAATATATTAAATAAGAGAATAAACTCGATAATTCTTGAGGTCTACTGTAATACACATCATCTTTGATTCCAGAGAGAAGGAACACAAGAGTTGTTTTTCAGTTTTTCTATCCCCTTTCCAGATGTGTAGAGGTGGACACACACTGATGGACTGGTGTGGCAGTTCCATACATCACAACGTGTTTGAGGGCAGGGACCAGGGCCAATCCCATCCGAAAGGCCTTGAACAGCTGTCAATCACCCTTATAAGGGCAAGTGCATGTGCAAGCGTGTGCTTGTGTTATTGTTTGTGTCCAGATTCAGATATTGTGTAATTGTGCTATCACACGTAAACACACTGTACTTGCACTCTGTGTGTGTGTGTGTGTGTGTGTCTGTGTGAATGTGTATGCTTGTGTGTGTGGGTAGGGGGAAAATCTTAACGGCTGCTATTCTTGATGGCTTCCTTGGCAGCTACAATCAGCGGAGTCAAGCTGGAAAGGGGCTTGGCAAGCTTCAGGAACGAGTGCTGTAAAGAGAAATAATACATTTAGGAAACTTTAATTTTTATATCCATTTTGATCTCTACATTCCTTTAAACATTAAGGTTCTGCAATCAAAGAGCGCATTGCAACCATTACAATCTTCCTCGCATTTCCAGACTACATTTTTTAATTATTTTGAGTCTGGGTAGACTGTTTGTTTGCTTAATGGATTTTACATAACATCTGTGTAATGTCCTTACTTTTAATTTGTTATATTATCCATGTGTTATGTGTTATATTATGCATTTACATTTCTTCTATGTGATATAATTACAGGACCTATATTACCTGCATAAAAAGTATATATGATTGTTAACTATATCTTAACTCCATTAAACTTTCATTTACTTTTATTCATTTAACAAATGCTTTTATCCAAAGATTTTCAAGATGGTGATGACACTGATGTAGGTACACTGATGTAGCATGCTGATGATCTGTATCAGAAGAATTTCTTCAAAGGAGGCAAAAGGATGGCTCCCTTGCCTCCACTGAGACCACTGAGTATTAACAACCCCCCTAAAGTGTGACATCGGTTTTGTGGGGAGTAACTGAGAATGAATGGGGGAAAGTCACATGAGAGGAGGCAATGCCTCCATCGCACTATGATTGGCTTATCAGGCCAATCATGTAATAAATATCCCACTAATAACTTTCATGCATGTTCTGTAAATTTGAGAAAAACTTGAGAAAAAATCTGATTGAATAAATAATGGTGTTAATGGGAAGACTAATTAAAAAGTAAACACAACCTACCCACTTAGATATCACCGCCTTATGTCACATCACATACAAATGTGAAATGACTTGAATATATTATCCATGATTTCTTTTAATTACTGATGACTGATAATCCGAAGATAAGTTTGAAAAGAACAGCTAAACATCAGTTAACAAATAAAATATACCTGGAATATGACATTTGTTCTTGGGTTATCACTATTTGGAATAAATGTAAACATGCTTAAAAAGCACTTGATGAGAAATATACTTTGTTTTAATAATTAGAATATTAATTACATGTTATTTAAAAATACAAAATACAATTCTATTGATATTGTAAGTAATGTTTAAGTGTAAGTGGAACATGAATTTACATCAAATATTTTAAAAAGCACTATTAGGGCTGTCAATGTAACAGGTTAATTTTTTGCATTATGCTAATTATGGGAAAAAATAACATTGCATGTAGTTGCTGATAAAACATGATGCAGGATGACGACTGACGTCAGCATATTGACGATGCAGCATATTAGAATTCATTTAAAATTAAAGCTTGATGCCCGTGTAGGTTTTTTTGTCTTTAGGTACAATATATAAGATTTTCAAAATAAAATAACCAAAAACTACTTGCACAGTGATATATATTTTATGCAGTTGTGTATTTATGTTATTCTAAAAGTTCCCAAGGATTTGTAAATCCTTTAAATAATTTAAATAATGACTCGTCCCTGCTCATTGTCGCCGATCAATGATGTAATATCCGCATATCCTCAGTTTCCGCTTGTAAAAACTATCAAAGAACTTATACAAGAAGTGAAAGCCAATAGAGAATGGGAATGTGTCGTCACAGTGGCAATGTATTCTGGGAATTTAGGTCACGGGAGCCACAGCGGAGACTGGATAATATAGTGAATGTAGACGTTTGATATTATTTAATGTTTATATTATTCTACTTAAGATCGCGTTGGAGTGGTTAAGGCTCACTTTACATCATTTGCCATAGCCCTTTGCACGGCCGGTGTGAAAAACCTGCTTTATTCAGTGTTAGAAAGCTGGAAAAGCAGAGGTAATTCCTACAGACATTGATAAGGGCTACATTAAATACCTCTGCTTTTGATTAACGCTATGTTTATACAGTAAGCATTAATCATTCCAACGCGATCTTTAGTTGAATCATATAAACATAAAATAATATAAAATGTCTAATGTTACATTCACTACGGAACTCGGTTGAAAGTTAAACTGAAACTCGGTATGGTAAACAACTCAAATAAGATGTGTCTTAATAATTAAGCCCTGTAGATTTATTATATACAGTGGTTTGCATTAAACTGTAAGCCCTCACATCACAAATAGAAGAAAATCATATATGGAAACTTTATCTTGTGGCAGCTCGTTGATACCCAGCCACTTGTTTGCACGGATTAAGTTTCATTCATTCATTTATTTATTTGATCGCTTCCATCGTTGTTTGTTCGGCATCTCTAATAGTAAGAATCTTCAACTTGTTTCATTCAAGTCAAGGTATTTATTTGCATAGCATCCACAATACACATCGTTTCAAAGCAGCTTCTAGTAAGTTCTGTTACCTCTATGGCTTAATTCTTTACACTGTGCAGTTTTACTGGGCAATATGACGATATATAACAATGATAAATGATCCACCGTTTGAGATCTAGCTATGTATTAAAATATAAAATAGCCGTGGTTTTGCTACTCTGACCAAAGTGTTTTAGCAGTTAGCCTATTCAGTACCACTTTAGTGAAGGAGACTGAATAATGAATATTTGCAGCCTCACAGTGTGATTTTTTTAATTTAAAGAGATTTACATATTAGTCCGTTTTATTCTAAGAGTATATAAGATGGTTTTGAAAAAATATTAATAGTAAGCGGTCGGCTTTTTCTGTGGTGATTTGCGTGTGTTTACACTGTGTGCTCCTGAGCGTGACCTAAAATATGGCGGAATCCAACGCGGCATGACGTAGATTCCCATTCTCTATAGAACGTTCCATTGCAACAGCAGCGCCCAGCAGCAGCCCTACACTTCTGCCATTCTGGAGTGACAGCGACTCAGCACTCCACAAGCTTCTTGCTGTCGCTATGGCAAATATCAGCTGCTTTGTTTAAAAAAAACTTACATTAAAGCTGAAATACAGCCTGAACGATGACAACAATGACGTACAATTACTAGACTAGTGATCATCAAATCCTTATAACAGTTTATTTTAAAGTCTTCCCTTTTTTTCCACAAAACCTTTTGCTCTCTAGAAACCATGTCAGTTTCGGTTGAAAATATTTAAAGTTCAGTGTAGATTCTTATAAACACTGAATAACACCCACTATTGAAATATATGGTTACACTTTATTTCGATAGTCCACTTTAGACATTCTATTAACTATAAGTAACTTTGTAACTACATGTCAACTATATGTCAACTAATTCTCATTAATTTGTAACTAAATTGTCTACTAACTTCAGAGTTTTTGTAAAACGGGGGGGGGGGGGGGGGGGGGGGGACTGGTTAGGGTAGGTTTAGGGTTAGTAGAATAAGTTGACAAAGAACGTGTTAGAAGATATTAAGCAGACAGTCTACTAATACTCTACTAACTGCTAGTTGACATGTAGGTGCAAAGTTACTTACTGTTAATAGAATGTATAAAGTGGACTATCGAAATAAAGTGTTACAATTAAATTATAGACAGAAAAATTCAGGAATGTGGACAATAAGTATATACACGGAATATGACAGCTGGACAGTAAAACGGTTTTGCTATTGGCTATAGTAATGTAAGTAAAGGAAGACTGTAAACAAAAACGTTTGTACCTCGCTAGTGAGAAATGTCATGTTGCTGCTAATTCATTTACGTTGTATTTTTGTCCCCATTGTGATAACATGTATAATATGGACTGCATAGTGTTTTCCCCCTTTTTATTAGCTGTATGTTTGTATATATATATTTTTGCTTTGGCAACATTCCCACATATGCCAATAAAGCTCTCTGAAATTGAATGCATTGAAGTGAGAAGAAGGAGAGAGAGAGACGAGAGATGAGAGAGAAAGATGAGGAAAACGAGGAGAGAGAGCACTCGTTAGAGTACCTCGCTAGGCTTGTTTCTAGAAATGTCATGTGAAATGTCATCAAAATGAGCTTTATTGCCAGCTATATTTACACATACGAAAATTTGTTTTCGTGACCGAAACGTCCACAGTGCAAAAGAATGACAGTGACAGAACAAAAAAACACAGATAATAAAAAAATAAAAATAGAACAAGTAAAAAAGGAATAAAAATATACAAATCGACAAATTGTATGTACAGGTATATAACAATAGACAGTTGTATATACAGGTATATTATGTGCAAATTTGAGGTGTAGGCTGAGTGTGTGTGTTAGATAAATATGTGTATGAGTGAATAAATAGTGTGTGGTCCACAGGTATTGTCAAGTGTTCAGAGATGGATTGCCCTGAGGGAAGAAACTTTTCCTAGGTCTGGCTGTTTTGGTGCTCAGTGCTCTGTAGCGTGGACCAGATGGCAACAATTCAAAGAGGGAGTGTGCTGGATGTGAGGGGTCCATAGTGATTTTGCCAGCCCTTTTGCTCACTCTGGACGAGTACAGTTCATGGAGAGAAGGGAGGGTTGTACCAATAATTCGCTCAGCAATCCGGACTACCCTCTGTAGTCTTCTGAGGTCAGATTTGGTAGCCGAGCTGAACCAGACAGTTATAGAAATACAGAGGACGGATTCAATGATGGCGGAATAGAACTGTTTCAGCAGCTCCAGTGGAAGGTTGAACTTCCTCAGCTGGCGAAGAAAATACAACATCTGCTGGGCCTTTTTCACAATGGAGACAATGTGATTGTCCCACTTCAGGTCCAGAGAGATGGTTGTGCCCAGGAACCTGAAAGACTCCACTGCAGCCACAGTGCTGTCCATAATGGTGAGTGGGGGGAGTGCAGGGGGGTTTCTCCTGAAGTTCATGGTCATCTCCACAGTTTTGAGCGTTGAGCTCCAAGTTGTTGAGACTGCACAAGACAGCCAGCTCTTTAACCTCCTGACTATAAGCAGACTCGTCACCATCCTGGATGAGTGTGGTGTCGTCTGCAAACTTCAGGAGCTTGACAGAGGTGTCTTTAGAGGTGCAGTCATTTGTGTAGAGTGAGAAGAGCAGTGGGGAGAGAACACAGCATTGAGGAGCTCCAGTGCTGATGGTGCAGGTGCTGGATGAGAATTTTCCCAGGCTCACTAGCTGATGCCTGTCTGTCAGGAAGCTGTTGATCCACTGACAGACAGAGGTGGGCAAGGAGAGCTGAGTTAGTTTGGGCAGGAGGAGGTTTGGGAGGATAGTGTTAAAGGACTCACATCCAGTAAGTCCTGGTCGGTCAGAGGTTGCAGAACATTAATGCAGTCCCATGTTGACTGCATCGTCCACAGGCCTGTTTGCTCTGTAGGCAAAATGAAGAGGATCCAGCAAGGGTCCAGTGAGGTCCTTCAGGTGGGCCAGCACCAGTTTTTTCAAAAGACTTCATGACCACATACGTTAGAGCCACAGGCCTGTAGTCATTAAGTCCTGTAATTTTGGATATCTTTGGGATGGGGATGATGGTGGAGCGTTTGAAACATAAGGGGACTTCGCACAGCTCCAGTGATCTGTGTGAAGATGGGAGCCAGCTGGTCAGCACATGACTTCAGACAGACTGGTGTAACACAATCCGGGCCTGGTGCTTTTTTCCTTTTCTGCTTACGGAAGACCTGGCGCACCTCGTCTTCGCTGATATGAATTGCAGGTGTGGGGGAGAGGGGGGGTGCTGGAGGTGTGAATGGTTGTGTGGCGAGGTGTTCAGGGCGGGTGTGGGTGTTTTTTCAAACCTGCAGTAGAAATCATTCAGATCACCTGCCAGTTGTTGATTCTCCACAGTGATGGGGGATGGTGTCTTGTAATTGGTGATCTCTTTCAGACTTTTCCACACTGATGTGAGTCACTGGTAGAGAATTGAATCCTTATTTTTTCAGAATAATTTCTCTTTGCCACTCTGATCTCCTTTGTCAGTGTGTTTTTGGCCTGTTTATACAAGACTTTGTCCCTTTGACTTTGCATCTTCTTTGGCCTGACGGAGCTGGCTGAGTTTTGCAGAGAACCACAGTTTGTCGTTGTTGTAAGTTAAATGAGTCCTGGTAGGAATGCACATATCTTCACAGAAACTGATATAAGATGTTACAGTCTCTTTGAGCTCATCCAGGCAGCAGCTTCAAAAACACTCCAATCAGTGAGGTCAAAACAAGTTTTTAAATCCTGCTCTGCTTCATTAGTCCATCTTTTTACAGTCCTTAATACAGGGTTAGCTGATTTCAGTTTCTGCCTGTAAGTCGGTATAAGATGAACCAAACAGTGATCAGAGAACCCCAAAGCAGCTCGTGGAACAGAGTGATATGCATTTTTATTGTGGTGTAACAGTGATCCAATATTACTGTCTCTGGTGGGACATGTGCTGTGCTGTCTGTATTTTGGCAGTTCAACGGGAGAGATTTGCTTTATTAAAGTCCCCGAGAATGATTAAAACAGCGTCCGGGTGTTGTTGTTCTGTGTCTGCGATCTGATCAGCGAAGTTTCTGTTAAAGCGGTGAGCTCACTGTCGCTGCGCAGGAAAATTTGGGTTTTTTAGACACTGACGAGAAGAATGAGCAAAAACCCTCGGCGAGGTAGAAGGCTGCAGTTAATGAAGAGCACTTCTAGCATGAAAACAGTACATCTTCTTAACACAGTGACATCTGCTACACCGCTCTTCATTGAGTAAGCATGTCCTGCCGCCGCGTGATTCACGGTTGATCTGCATTGAGATCCGCTCGGAACAGCCGTGAAAAACCCGGGAGATCAACGCGCTGTCCGGACTGGCGGTTTCAGCCAGGTTTCCATGAAACACAGAGCAGTAGAGTTTGAAAAATCCTTATTTATCCGGGAGAGCAGAAGGAGTTCGTCCGTTTTGTTGGGTAGAGCCAGATGGATGCTAGGCAACGGCGTTCTGAATCCGCACTGCCTGAGCTTCACGAGCGCGCCGGGTCGCTTCATCACGCCGCAGCTCCCCCGACTACAATGTCCAGCAAAACATCAGAATAGTCGAAAACTGGGGGTGTGTACTTCCGAATGTCCAGCAATTCGTCTCTAGTGAAACTGATTGCAGAGATATAACTAAAGCCAGGACAAACTAACAAAAACATAAAAACAACTGCGGAGCATGCCACGGAGGCAGCCATCAGCGTCGTTGCCATCGCAAATTATAATTGAAATGTAATTGCTACACTGTTTTACTGATAAAATCTTTAGTGCGCTGACAAAATATGTCTGGGCAAGTGTGTCTGTATGGCAAGCCATTTTAACATTTAACGAGCGCGCCGGTTAAATTAACATTTAATCTATTTTCATGCTACTAGTACTTATTTTTTAACTACTAGTATGTATTCCATTAAGTACTAATACTTATTCATTAGCTAGTAGTGCTTATTCTTTAGGTTCTAGTACCTTTTAAAAAAGATTATAGTTCTTATTTATTAGATACTTGTACTCATTCATTAGATACTAGTACCTGTTAAATTGACACTAGTACTTATTAGATACGAGTACCTATTATTAGATACTAATATTTAATCACTAGTTACTAGTACTTATTTTTAGATATTCATACCTATTAAATAATTACTAATATTTATTTAATACATGCTAGTTATTCATTAATTCATTAAAGTTATTATTCAGTAGATACAAGTACTTATTCATTAGATACTTATACCTAATTTACATTAATTTACATATTAGTACTTATTCCTTACATACCCTTAACCCTACTCAATACCTAAACATAGCTACTACAAACATCTACCTTACTAACTATCAATAAGCAGCAAATTGGGAGTTTATTGACATAAAACTCTTAATATTGAATATGTGTTCCCTAATCTAAAGTGTTGAATTGTTACTAGTAACGATTACACAAGTTACTAGAGTGTAATAAATAAGTACTAGTACCCAATGAATAACTACCAGTATCTATTAATAGGTAATAGTATTTAATAAATAAGTACTAATATCTAACGAATATTTGCCCGTAAGATTTAAAAGGATTAATGATTACTATTGGAATAATTAACTAGTTAGAAAAGTTTTTCTAAGTCAATTTGGTACAGTTATCAGATAACAACTGAAATTCTCAAAACTACTTGTTCAACCTCCACATCATCTAGTTGCTTGTTCACATCATAAAAGCAATTTTTCATTCTTTTGAACAAATTACAAATGTGTCAGGGTTCTGTCACTTCAGGCTAGTTTATCTTGGTTTGTGACAGCAGCCCTGACACTTCTCTATGTCTCTGTCCTTGTGTCAGAGTTTGCAGTATCACGTATCTCGAGTGTGTGTTCTCTTGTCTGCGTGTCCTGTTTCCTGTTTCATGTTGGAGCATGGTGTCTTGTGTTGTCGCAGGTGGCTCGTGTTTTTATCGGCCGTGTGCTTTTATGTTATGCTGTTTGGTCTTGTGCTGTGATGCTTTGTGTGAACACACGGCTTATGAGTGTTCTCATTTGCTGCATGGTCATGCCTTGTTTTGCTCAGGCATATGGCTTGTGATTTTGTTTTGCTGGCTATGTGCTTATGTTTTTGGTTAAGTGTTAGATCAACCAATGATCAACCAGTTCTCTAAAACAGCTCAAAGATGCAATATAATGCCAATAACATACTGGTAAAAAAAAAGTATCGCCTGAATGCACTGTAGGCCTTGGATAAAAGTGTCTGCTAAATGCATAAATTATTATTATATTATTATTATCTCATGAATTCAATTATGCTTCAATTGGCAAGCAAATATAGACAGAGCACAATGCATTGTTACAATTTCTGACAATGGAAGAACAACAAAGGAAAAAAACAGGGCCAACAGCTCTGCTCTAAGAAGAAGAGGAGTAAGGATGCAAGGTGGAGGGGTAGCAGTGGAAGAAGTAGAGGCCAAGGATGTAGGCATTAAATAAGGGCCACTATTATAGACCATGTTCTCAATAATGACCTTGAAAAGGCCAAGGCTGATAGAAAGGTATAAACAAATGTTGGGAGAACAACCGTGTCCTCAATCATTCAAACTATAGACAGAACAGGTATGTAATCAATCAATGTACTGTAATACTGTTTACAGTCAACTTGGATTTTAAGAGAGACATACACAATGTATGTCTCTCAGTGCAGTGTGTCTCCAGGACCGTACTGAGAACCACTGATATATTCCATACAGAAAAAAGTGCAATCTTGTGCATTTTCAAGTCATTGTCATGAAAACGTCTCGGTTACGTTATGTAACCCTCATTCCCTGAAGGAGGGAACAGAGACGTTATGTCTACACTGACATTAGGGGTCTCATTTTGGAGCCCCAATCAACACTGAGCATTACGAGAAACGTCCAATGACTATTGGCAAGTGGAATTTGCATGCCAAGCCACTCTCAGTAGATACGGGTATATAAGATGGCGGGGAGCATCCACTCATTCAGGTTTGTTTTGAGGAACCAAGAAAGCATCCAGCACCCAACGCAGTTCAGGGTTGTGGCACCTGTGTTTACTAGATAGGGAACTTACTGGAAGAAGATAAGGTGCACATATCTTAGCCAGAGGAATGGCACTGCAAGCAAGACACAGAGACAGTCCTCCTGCAAATGACCTGTTCATACCAAGCACACGGTAGGAAACCAGCTCCACCCAGAGATTACAGAATCTCACAAAGGTATTAAGTGTTGCCTAGCCTGCAACTCTGCACATGTCTGCTAGAGAGGCACAGTGCATCAACGACCAGTAGGAAGCAACTCTCCAAGTGGAATGAGCTTTCACTCCCAGAGGCACCTTTGTGTTTGGTATGCCAAGGCAATGACATGCACTAGCCAGTGGGCCAACTTCTGTTTGGAGACAGCCTTTCCCTTCTGATGACCTCCAAAGCAGACAAAGAGCTGGTCAGAGCATCTAAAGCTCTGGGTGCGTTCCAAGTAAATGAGTAAACTGCAAACGGGACACAGCAACACAAGGGCTGCATCTGCCTCCTCTAGGTGCAGCAGTTGTTGGTTCACCACCTGGTCCCAAAAGGGAGTAGTGGGAACTCTGGGCACATAACCAGGCCAGGGTCTCAGGTTAACATTAGAGTCAGCTGGCCCAAACTCAAGGCATGATTCGTTGACCGAAGCATGCCTGCAGGTCCCCAACCTTCTTGATGGATAAGAGCATGACAACCACGAGCGCTATCTTAAACAACAGGAACTTGAGCTCAACTGAGTCAAGCAGCTCAAAGGGGGCTCTCCATAGTCCAGCAAGGACAACAGAGAAATCCCAAGAGGGCATGAGGCTCAAACGGATCCCTAATGCATCCACTGCTTACTCTACATATCTTCAAAATCAACGCCTTCATGATGCACTGCAATGACGGCGACATACAATTCAAAGTGGATGGGGACAGCCTTCGCTCCAAATTTTCTTGCTGGAAGGAAAGCACAATGCTGATCTTTGGGGATCCTCTCGATGAGAAGAACACCAATCAACGAACAGACTCCACTTCAGAGCATAGGCCTGCCTAGTAGAGAGGGCTCTAGCCTGAGTGAAGGTGTCTATCAGAGCCTGTGAAAGGCAAGTGAGGTTGGCTGCATCCCATCCAGAAGCCACACATGCAGGTTCCATAGATCGATAGGTGCCAGATAGTGCTCTGCCCCTGAGAAAGAAGGTCCTTCCTCAGGGGAATTCTCCAGGGAAGGGCTATCGCGAGGAGCATGAGAATAACTGGCTTTGTATGTTAGCCTTTGTTGCTAATTGGTTAGAATGAAAACACAGAAAGAACTATGATTAATAAATTTAATATTTCATTTATTGTTTTTGATGTACAACATCATAAAGACGTGGCTGTTTGGGCTTGATTATTGGCAGTTAAGTAGATCCAGAAACCAGCCAAACAACCACAATACCCATGACATCCACCACAGGTGCCTTTTTGCAAAGTATTTATAATTCCTAAATTAAGTAAAATTTCATATATACAGTATATTGTGTGTATGATCCTTTTTCCAACTCAGTGATTCTATTTATTTATTTATTTTTTTCCTGACATGTTGGTTTTATATCTTTAACTTGGATGTTATAAGTTGCACTGAATAAATACAGCTGGATGAAACCTGTCTTCATATCAGGCTGCAAATTGTGATTATTTTAATGGACACTGATTCTTTTCTATACCCACTGTGTAGTAATCTGTGTCTGAGTGTCACGCTGGTTTATGTTTTCTTGTCTTTTATTTTGATATTTAATCATGTTTCATGTTCCTTTCATGTGTTTCCCTGCCCTGTCATGTTATCCTGGTATTGGTTCCTTTGTTCAATGTGTCATGTTGTGATTTGTTGTCATGTGTCTGGTTTCTCATTGGTTGGATTGCATCATGTAACCTCTATTGTTTGGTATAAGTAGCCCACATGTTTCCATTGTCTCTCGTCGAGGATTGTTCCCGTAATCCTCTGTCGGTGAGTTTATGTTTCTGTTCATGTCAAGTCAAGTCAGGTCTTTGTTTGTTTTTAATTTGAATTTCACTTCTTGTTCAATAAACTGCACTTGGATTCATTACAACTTGCCTTCAGTAGACTAATCATTACAGAATACTCGACCACAACCATGAACCCAGCAGTTTCTCTCATTCGCCTTCTACAAGGTAACTGGGCCATTGAAGAGTATGTTGAGAAATTTTGTGAATTTTGCTCTCCAGTGGATTTTAATGACATTGCTCTTAAGGGTATTTTCCTGAATGCACTTAGTGGCTTTTTTCATTAGACAGTTGTCTAATGCCTAATAGCAGCATACCAGTGACTCTTGAGGAATATATTGACTATGCACTCTTGCTGAGCAGTTCGTCATTCACTGTGGGAACTGTGCAGTCTTACAGTACCCACCATGCCAGAGCCTGTTCACGTCATGTCCACCAAGCTAGTATCTGATCATGCCATGTTTGCCAAGCCAGGGCCTGCTCATGTCAAGCTTGCCAAGCCAGAGCCTGTTCACGTCATATCTACCAAGCTAGTACCTGATCATGTCATGTTTGCCAAGCTAGGGCCTGCTCACATCACGCCGGCCAGACCAGGGCCAGCTCATGCCACGCCTGAGTCCTATCGGCCAAGATGGAATTTGAGCCAAGACAGACAAGACTGTCTGCCAGTGTGATTGCCAGTGTAATGGACCCACCTCTGATGTCAGTGCGAACAGCTGCCATCCCAGTGTTCTCTATGCACCCAAGACTCACAGCCTTGACACTCTCGAGCCCGGCAGATTCCCTCTGTCTACTGTGCTGCCCGTGATGGCGGGTCACCAAGTTTGTTTGTTGACTGGACTGCACCTGCTCTCGAGTCTGCCCCACATGCCTCTCTTGTCCATGAGTCAAATGCCTCAGAGCATGTGCGTCCCATGCAGCGTCGACCCCAGAAGGCGTGCTGGTAGCTTCTGCTGCAGAACCTCCAGAGGTGGCTGCTTTCGTCGCAGAACCTCCAGAGGTCTGCCCTGTTATGGCCAAGGAGGCTGTCAATGAACTCACAGTCTGCCCTCTCACGGGTAAGGAGGCTGTCCATGACCCTCTACATGCCTGTCATGGCACGGAGCCCATCAATGACCTGCGCACCGTCGCGCCCGGCTCCGGCCAAGGAGGCGTCAGAATTCCTAGTCGGCCCGTCCGAGTCCGCGAAATAACGGCAATGAGGTGGAAGGTATACGTATCGCTGGTTTTGGGTTTTGGTTCTGTTAGGTTTCTTGCGTTTATTGTTGATTTAACCATGGTTTACAGGATGCTTCTGTCAGCGGTTTGCGTTGTTTGGGGGTCCCTTTGGTTAGCAATGGTCCTGTTGTGAATTGGTTGTCTAGTCAATGTTACTTTTCTCCTGCGTGGATTTGTCATGTGTACCTGTAAGTAGTTTGGGTATAAGTAGCTGCAGTTTGCCTGTGTCTCCGTTGAGTTGGTCCGTAATCCTATGTTGGTGATTTTAGGTTTCGTTCATGCCAAGAACCAAAGGCTGACGTCTGAGTCAAGTCAGATCTTGGTTGTTTGGATATTTGGATCACACTGCAGTAAACTGCACTTGGGTTCTTCACTACGTTCGCCTTCAGTGGACTAATCATTACACTGAGAATGCAATGCATGTCAAAATAAGAGCCCTTCTCTCTGTGAAATAGTCCTACTCATAATATGTTTCAGCTATTTAAAGACTAAAAATTACTTCACAATTTGTGAATAGATCAGCACCTAGAAACAACCTCTATAGCCTGAAATTTCAGTTTAGTGTGATGTAGACAATTATCAATCGGAAGGAACTGGATGGATGTTCTGAGTGAGATGTGTCGGCCACAATCTGACGTTTGTTGCTAGCGGAAAGTAAACCACAACAATGATTGTGGTTTCATTCTGACCAGAGGAGAACTGCCCACCCCCCCGACTGCACCTGATTTCTCCCAAAGGTTTATTTTGTGTCTCCATTTGCTGAACCCATGGAGTTTTGATTACTTGACTTTGGCGTGCTTAGTTGAGGACACTTAATTTTTACCATCACTGTCAAATTGATAGCAGACACTTTTTGAAGAGAACTAAAATGAGATGGACAATGAACTGCCTATAACTGAACTATATTTACTATTGTCCTCTTTTTAGAGCTGCTTTACAGCACCGAATGGAAATTGGGTTTTTGCATTATTGACATACTATTTTCCTGCTTAACACTGTAAAGTCTGCTTTGCCAAAATTCAAACAACACATTACATACCTCACCAGAGACAAAAATATTTTGGACCACTGCAACACCACAATAAAGGGCCTACAGCAGGATGCAAAGCCCAGTAGCAGCTTTAGGGACTCTCTGAAACCACTGCCTGTTCATCTTCTTCCAACAGTACAGGCAAAAAACTTAAATTGCTAAGCTGGTCTTAAGCGCATGATGCAATTCAAGAGTTTTCCTTTCTCTTTGGAGGTGTAGACAAGATGTCTTGCTGAATAGTAAGATCCCGCTAAGTTTCAAATTCCCAAAGAGATATTCTCTATAAACGTTTAAAATTGTTAAGGAAAAACATAACCAAACGGTTTTTTTTCACAGTTATAAAACTGTGGAAAGGAAAAACGTTTTGTGTGTTAGCCAAACGCCCGGCTTCCAGAAGTGTGAGATACACAGGTATGAAAGACCCAACAAACTAACATGAGAGCCGTACCATCCCCCTCAAGCACTAAGGCGACTGACAACAACTGGCAAAGTTCACTGTAATATTTAATGTCGGGCGTCTCAAAAACCCCACCTGCCCATATATCTACACAGCCATCAAAACCTACAAGCAAAACCCCTCTCCCCAAAGCCTGCATCAGATCAGTGAAAAGATGGATGTGAATCAGTTCTTCAGGAAATCAGAGAACAAGAAGAAAAGCACTAGGCCCCAGACGGTGTTTAAACAAGCCTGTACCGGTAATGAAACATGTGCACTGACCAGCTGGCCCTTATCTTTTCACAGATCTTCAATAGATCACTGGAGCTGTGTGAAGTCCCTTCTTGCTTCAAACGCTCCACCATCATCCCCCTCCCAAAGAAACCCAAAATCACAGGAGTAAATGACTACAGACCTGTTGCTTTAACATATGTGGTCATGAAGGCATTTGAGAGATGGTGTTGGACTTATCTGAATGGCATCAATGGACCCTTACTGGACCCCTGCCAGTTTGTACTGAGCAAACATGTCAGGGATGATGCAGTCAACATAGGACTTGCAATACATCCGGCAACAACTGACAATCGGGGACGTTATGCAAGTGATCTGTTTGAGGACTTTCAGTTCAACCTTAAACACACCATCAACCCCACCACTCCATGTCATGGACTCATCAAACTAACCAACCTTGAGGGGACGTCTCTAGGTGCATGCTACATCTGTTCAGTGGCACACCAGCTTTTGAAAACAGACAAACAGCTAGATGGAATTGGTGTAATTCACATTCAAACAGGCAGGAACAACAGAACTGGCCACTCCTCGCGGGATGTTGTGCTCTTTTCAATGATCTCTCCTGTACATCAGAAAGAGCTGCACCTACCTACTGACCCTTGTAAGCCCTGAAGCCAACTGCAGATCGAAACCTTACAGTCATAGACTCAATCCAGGACTGTGCGAGTCTGCTTATAGAAGCGAGGGTCACGCACTGGTACAACCCTCTCCACTCTCCAAGAACTGCACTCATCCAGAATGAGTAAAAGAGCTGGCAAAATCATTCTTGACCTCTCACACCCAGTCAGCTTCCTCTTTGAACTGTTGCCATCTGGCCGACGCTACAGAGCACTGAGCACCAGAACGGCCAGACACAGGAACAGTTTCTTCCCTCAGGCAATCCATCTCATGAACAGTTAAATGTTCTCCCCACTGTGCAATAAAACATGTGCAATACCCAACTGTCTATACTTATATTTATTATACGCATGTTATTTATTTAAAATATATCTATCCACATTCCCTTGCATAATTAGTCTATAGCACATCTGTACATACAATACTGTTTACTGTCTCTTTGCAACAATTTGTAAATGCTGTGACAAATCTAGTCTAACGCATTAATAAATTACAAGTTATTAAAATAAAATAATTAATTATTTAATATTACAATAAGTCCTCTAATAATTTATAATAATTATAATAAAAAGGAAAACAAGCAGATGGAATAGAAAAAGTATAGAGGTATAGTGTTGTAGGGGCAAAGTATTTGAATATAAATAAAAAGAAAACAAGTAGAGAGAATAGAAATAGACTAGAAAGTGGGTCAAGGGCAGATGGAAGAGATGTGTCATTAAGTTGTTTCTTGAAGATGGCTATAGACTCAGCTGCTCAGATGGAATGGGGCAGGTCATTTAAGGTAAAAGTCTGTGAAAGCGATTTTCTTTAAAAATTTAATTACAGGCTGATCCAACCTGGATGAAATTCATCATGGCAACTCATGTACAAGTCAGTACTGTGTATGGCAGGGGTGTCAAACTCCAGTTCCTGGAGGGCCACAGCCCTGCAGAGTTTAGATTCAACCCTAATTAAATGCACCTGATCCAGTCCTTCAGGCTTATTTGAAAACTACATGGTATGTGTGTTGCAGCAGGGTGGAAGTAAACTCTGCAGGGCTGCGGCCCTCCAGGAACTGAGTTTGACACCCCTTGGGTTATGGCCTCCACGTGCCTGTATGCACTCCTGACAACGTCTGGGCATGCTCCTGATGAGATGGTGGGAGATGTCCTGCCAGACCTGGATCAGGGCTTCAGTGAACTCCTAGACATTCTGTTGTGCTACTTGGTGGTTTCAGATCCTCCGATGCATAACGTCCCAGAAGTTCTTGATTGGATTCAGGTCTGGGGAGCGTGACGGCCTGTCAATGGCATCAATAACTTCATCATCCAGAAGCTGCCTATACACTCTGGCCACATGACGCATTGCCATGTACCAGAAGGAACCCAAGGTCCACTGCACCAGCCTAAGGCCTGACAGTGGCTCTGAGGTTTTCATCCTGGTACCTAATAGCAGTAAGGGTACTGTTGGGTAGCATGTGGAGGTCTGTCCGTTCCTCCAAGGATATTCCTCCCCAGACCATCAATGACCCACCATCAAACCGGTCATGCTGGATGATGTTAGGAAGCATTATAACCCCATGGCATCTCCAGACTCCTTCATGTCTGTCTCATGTGCTCAGTGTGAACCTGACCTGCCCTCATCCGTGAAGAATTTGGGACACCAGTGGCAGGTCTGTTAATTCTGGTGTTCTCTGGCAAATACCAGTAGGGCTGCATGGTACTGGGCTGTGATCACAGGAAGTCTGTTTCTGACAGTTTGGTAAGAAACATGTACACCAGTAACCTGCTGAGATTAATGTTTTAAATATAACATTTGAATATAGAAATATTAAATGAGTGGGAGAAAATAATTTATGTTTTTAAATATGAAACTAAAACCACCAGTAGGTGTCGGCAAACGACTGTTTTAATGAATGAGTCATTGAATCATTTGATTCGTTCAAAAGGACTGTTTCATTCAGAAATGAAGTGTGTTTTTTATGAATGTAAATCAATAATTTGCTTTCCGACAATTTGTTACACAAAGATGATCATCAGGAAACCAAACAGCACTGTGTTGCTCACAGACAGGCGACTCTTTTTATTTATTATTTATCTGCGTTAAGCGCAGCCATAGATGCTATTTACGCAAAGTACAAATAGCCATCTACACTAAAAGGCTTTTCACACTGCGCTTAACCCCCGGTTATCGTCATTCTAAACACCGCTTTTAACCCTGGGTAAAGAAACGTTTCACACCTGTAATTTGAAAGCGGTGTTAGCACCGCTTTTTACTCTGGGTAATGAAACCCTGTTCTGGAGCAGGGTTAGCACTGCATTGCGGTGCTAAGTTTGTTCAGTGTGAAACGGAGCAGTGGTTGCTTGCTGCTGCTGGACACTTGGCAACAGACAGCCAATCAGAAATTGAGCAGCGAGGCTCATGTCACGTCAGTAACAGGAAATGCGCATCGTGTAAACAGCAGCCGGTGAGAGAAAAGTAAGAAATGTCAAAAGATGGAAAGCGTGTGAACTTGAGTGATGGGGAGACGGTATTATTCTTACAGTATTTAAGGAACTGACTGTAATCATCATAATACAATGGCACTACTGTATAAGTAAACACTAGTCTCTCCACACTTAAAAGAAATTCAAAGAAATATTCACATACTTTGCTCATTGTTTTCTTTCTTTTGTACTTTTGTCTTTGTTTTCTTGCCTTTGTGCGTCTCATGAGGCTTAAAACGGCTAAAGACCTAAGCTGCAACATTTATTTGTAATAACTGGCAAGTTATTCCGTTTATCCGGGGTTTAGGATGACCCAGGGTTAAACATTTCAAGTGTGAAAAGCCCTTAAGTGAAAATGGCATATTTTCTTAGTGACAGATGCTAAGAGCAAATAGCAATAGTTTCTAGTTACACTACGTACAAGTTATATTATCAGATTATATTTACAATGTAAAAAATAGTAATATTTTCTTTGCTTGCAATAAGAGTAACAGTAATTAGATGCTATTTATACTAGTATATGGTATAGTGGCAGATATTTGCACCCCAAAATACCTAGTACAACCCTTTACACTCAATATGCAACAAAAGCATATTGAGTGTAAAGGGTTGTAATAGGTATTTTGCATGACTAAGTATTATCTCATGAATACCTGAAGGGAGCAATTGTGTATTTACAAAGCACATAAAATAATGATACACTGCATTACACTTATGCAGCCACGTGTAAATGGATTTTCCAATGTCAGCATTACAAAATGTGTTTTTATTATTATAAGTTTACTCTGAATAAACATGCAGTTGACAAATTATTGGACACTTTTAAAGAATGATAGTTATTCTATGTTATACATATAATGTAACAATCTAAGCACAACAAATTAATGTATATTTTAATAAATTGTGTTAACAACTTTGCATTTTTTGGAATCAGTGGAAAGCAACACAAAACAAACAATACTAAACAGTCAAACCTGCTAAAAATCACCGATCTTATATTAGCACTTTGGCAGACATTTTTGGTGTTTTTAGCTTGTCAGCTGAAGTTGTAGTGTACATAATAGGGTTATAGGAACAAGTATTTCTATAATCTATTAAAGTGATAATATAGAGCAGTGTGAAGAACTGTAGACTGTGCAAATGTAGCACAGAAACTGCCACTGTTCCTGTCGCATACAAATTCTCAATATGTCATGAAACATGAGTTCAACTTATATTTATTGGAATTTACAGTAATACAGATGTCTGAAACATAGTTTGTTACCTGCAACAATTCCTTAGCTGACCCTCTTCGGTCTACATCCATCTCCAGACAGTGGTTCAGGAAGTCTCGAAACACTGAGGATAGCCGCTCAGGATTTTGTAGCTCTGGAGTGCCGTTTGTTGCAATTAAATATAGGGCCTATCAAAAGGGAAGAACATTAATGTATAATTATAGAACAATAATTATAATAAATAAATTTAACACTGTAAACGAAGACTAATTTCTCACACACACACACACACACACACACACACACACCTTTTTTCAGTAGTTTTCTTTCTTTTCAGCTCATTATATAACGTTTTATGCCCATACTAATAATTTATATTTTTCTTTGTAATTTTAAGGTAAATCTAATATCTTATATGTGCACTTTTACATTTAAACTAATTTTGGATACTAATTTATAAAACTTTTTTTTTTCATTACATCAAACATAATGCATAGATGTATTAATAAACTCTACCATTCATTATTTTTTTTCATACATGGTAATAAAAATACACTAATAATAATTAACAGCCTACAAATATTACTAAATAAACACATTTCATTCCTTTCTTTTAAACAGTTTATGTCTTCATATAGATGCTTAAAAACGTATGTCTGTATGAGTCGGTGTGTCTGTGACTGTGTGCTGCTGCTGGTCATCTGACCGCAAACAGCGATTCCGCACTACTACTCATGGTCGGTCCAATAGTAATGGATGTTATCTAGATTATTTTATATCGAGCAAAAAAATAAAAAATAAAAAAACACTGGCAATATTTGTAACAACTGATATTATGTTTTATATGTATGTCCTTTATAGCCCTGGTCTAAAAATATGTGACTTTATAGAAATAAATATGTAAAAAATAGAAATAATGAATATTTTTAAATGTTTAATTGGTATTATATTAAAATCAGCTTATAAGGGCATTTCATTTATTTTATAGTGGATGCTACAGGTGGATCAACAAATCTTTGTCTGTATGATAGTTAATTGAAGTTCAAATGGTTTGTTTGCTGTACACACAATTAGAATTTTACCAACAAGTAGCTGCAACCTGCAGAAAATAAATACCTATATGAATCCTTTAAGAAGTAATTCACCCAAAACTGAAAATTCTATCATCATTAATCATGTCGTTCCAATCCCAAGTCAAGCAAGTACAGTTGAGCTTCTGTTTAAGCTCGCTGTCATGTAAATATGTGAATAAGAGTCTAAATTAAACCTGTTCATCATATAAAGTGATCAGTTCTCTTCAGAAAATTTGGAACAGCTCAATTCATATGGATTAGTTTTACGATCTCTTTATGAACTTTTTGAAGTGTCAAAGTGGTAGTTGCGTAGAGTGTCAATGGAGGGACAGAAATCTTTCCGATTTCCATAAGAATATCTTAATTTTTTTGTTCCTGAAGATGAACAAAAGTAAAATCAAATCAAAATTAAATTAAATCAACATTTATTTCTAAAGCGCATTTAAAAAAACATGTTGACCAAAGTAATTTACACTCTCAACATTACCACAAAACAAACAAAAATTAAGAACACACCCAAAACAGATCACTACTCAGACTCCAGACCCTTAGGGGCAGGTAAGCAATAGAGTAGAGATGCATTTTCAGCAAGGATTTAAAATAGGGTGACCATATTTTGTCTTCAAAAAAGAGAACAGTGGGTGCGGCGGGCGGGCTGGGGTGTGGTTGGTTGGTGGTTAAAGTACTGCCAAAGTAAGAGTGCAGTGCAGTGACCATATCCCAAATATCAACTCAAAATATGTAATTTCCATACCTAAAATAAATATTTTACATTTACAGTCACTATTATGCATATTGATAATAAACACAGCTAAAAAGCTTCCTACCAGTGGCCACCCTTCACAAAACTTAACATCTAGCACAGTTTTATCACAGAATGCAAAATGTTTAAATACAAGCATTTCAGTCAAATGTAATTTATGCAACATTTCAAACAGAGAAAATCAACAAGATGGTAAGTTTAAAAGTAGCCCAATTCCACCAGAAAAAAAAAACGTGGACTTCACAACCCTGCATCCAACACGAGCTGCAGGAGTCAGATTTAACTGATCATGGGTTGAGAGGAGAGATGACTAACAGATCATGCTAGAGGATTTGCTGCTCAACAGATCCTGAGCTCACTGACAAATATCTGATCTTCCTTTATACAGAACGTACGCACGCTACATCGAAAGTGGTTTTTTTTTGTATTGTATATAAAATATATGCAATATTAGATGTGTGGGGAGCAGTGGGTGGGACTGACCAAAAATCACGGGATGCACAGTGGGCGTAGAATGGTCAGAAATTCAGCGGGAGCAGGATTAATAAAACAATCCCTCGCAGGGCTCTAAAACAAAAATGCACACAATGAATGGCGACTGTAGTAAGCAAAAGTCGAATCCCGGACATTTTGTTAACCTATTTAAAACATTCCAACGAGTTGCAGGATCTAATATGAGGAGGGAGGCTATTCTAGAGACGTGGAGCTGCCACAGAGAAGGCATGATCCCCTTTAGTCTTTAATTTTGATTTCTGAACATGCAGAATGAGACTCTGAGATGATCTTTACGGTCTAGCAGCACACTGCCATTGTAACGGGCTAGAAATATACTCTGGGGTAAGACCACGTAACCCTTTAAAAACCATTAGCAAGACCTTATATTGCACTCTAAAATCAACAGGCAGCCAGTGCAGAGACTCCAGCACCGGAGATATACTAGAGCATTTCCTCGTGCCAGTCAGCAGTCTGGCCACTGCATTTTGCATTAATTGCAACCGAGCAAGCAGATTCTTAGACAGCCCCAGATATAAAGAATTGCAATAATCCAGTCTGAAATAAAAGCATGAACCACAGTCTCCAAATCTACAAAAGTCAAGAAACTCTTCAATTTGGCAATGCCCCTCAGTCTTACGGTTTGGAAAGGCATGAGCATGAGTAAATTATGACAGAATTTTCATTTCTCGGTGAACTATCCCTTTAAATACATATCATCAAGATAGTAGTGTGTTAAAGTGAGACGCTAATCACCATTAGCAACAGCATATTTCAGTGTAGTGGCAGTTAATGTTACTGTGTGTTGCTAGTAAATGTTGTCAGCTAATTTAAAGTTCTAATTAACTTGAGTAAATGAGCTTTGGAATGAGCAAAGTGACTGATAAAACTGTCACTTACACTTATTAGATCTTGTATTTGAGCATTCTCAAGCAGTTCAGCACAGACCGAGCACGGGGGTGTGCTGTCATGGTTAAAGAGTCCAAAAAAAGAGATACTCTACACAGTAGAGAATTTGCTCTTCTCTCAGTCGACTCAAAGTCCCAATCATGTCCCTGTATGTGCAAACCAATTCCCACAAGTGAGCTAGAATAAGCCAGTTGTCAAGAATAAAAAAGCGAATGCCCACTTTCCTAAGAGGGGCAAGGGCAGCCTCCGTGGCTTTCGTGAAGACGCGAGGAGACAGGAACAGCCCAAAGGGAAGAACTTTGTACTAATATGCCTGTCCTTCGAAGGCAAAAGTCTTTGAGTCTTTGAAGGATCGAGACATGAAAGCACGCATCCTTCAGGTCTATTGCTGCAAACCAATCTTGGTACCTTACACTGTAACATATGTTTGAGGGTTAGCAGTCTGAATGGGAGCTTGTGCAGGGCCTTACTCAGCACCCTTAGGGCCAAGATTAGTCTGAGCCCCCCACCCTTCTTGGGTACAATGAAGTAGGAGCTGTAAAACCCCTTCTTCATCTCAGGCAGGGGGACAGGCTTTATCGCGTCCTTCGCCAGACGGGACGTAACTTCCGCTCGAAGAACAGCAGCATTCTCACTTCACACTGAGGTAACAGAATGCCACTGAACTTCGGTGGATGCCTGGCAAACTGAATCGCATAGCCGAGCTGAACGGTCCTGAGGAGCTATCGGGAAGTGCCAAGCATCCAGACACCTTGCCAACAGTCTCAGTGGAACTACATTCAACATACCTGGGACAGGGTTCCCGCAGCTTTGCGGAACAGAAGACCACAGTGGCCAGAAGAACATGTCCTTCACACCCCCCCCCCCAAGGGGGGCACACAGTGCCTTGTCCACCAGGTCTGTCAAAGTCACTGACAAATTCAGGAACTGGAGGTCACCAACATACTGACTCGATGACTGACCTGTTGCATCAGAACATGAGGAGGCAGAGAATCTGCGTCCGAACAGGCTCTGATGCTCAATCTTAGCACCTGGTTGCCGCACATGGGAGCTCCAGAAAGGTTTGTGGTAGGTTCGAGGACGCCGTGCACCAGACACCTGACACCAGCTGCCCCGCCATCCCAGACCCGAATGGGAGCCCCCCAAACACAGTTCAACCATGCTCCACAGTGGGGAGACACCATGTCCAACTTAAGGCCTATTGCATAGGGGTTCTCCACATTCAAATATGTTGAAAGTGGACGCTTTTCGGGTGGGACCCCTTTTCTGCTTACCTACCATTTGTCCATTTCCCATACACTTTGGCATGCGGATCCCCATCCCGCTTACCTGCCAGTTGTCCATTTCCCTGACCATTCTTGTGCCCTGCCCCCATCCCATGAATCCACTATTTGTCCGCTTACCCACTAAGGTGACCAACTGACCCCTGATGACCACAGCTGACCACTGCCCCGCCCTCGGGACCCCCCCATCCTATGAACCCACTATTTGTCCGTTTACCCTCTAAAGTGACAGACTGACCCCTTAACCCCCACTGACCACTGCCCCGCCCCATCCCACGAACGCACTATTTGTCCACTTACCCACTAAAGTGACAAAATGACCCATTGACCACTGCCAGCAGGTGGGATATATATCCACTTACAGTTTATTGTATGGGATCATTTTAATAGGTTGGTGGGATGATTGTCCACCAAAATACTAAACCGATCCCATTCAATATATTGCAAGTGGGATATGTGTCCATTTGAAATTCATTGAATGGGATCACTATAATAGCTTATTAGGATGATTGTCCAACCAGTCTATTAAACCGATCCCATTGAATAAATTGCAAGAGGACACATATCCCACTTGCAATTTATTCAACGGGATTGCTATTAGTTTAATTGATTGCCTACCAATCTACATCCCATTTCCAACCTATTAAATGGGCCCCAAACAGGAGTGTTGTGGGCAGAGGACTTTTGGCATGAAACTTGGTACTACTAACTCAGGGGGATCTTATGCAGTGGTGTAATGTAACGAAGTAATAACACTTAGTTACAGAACTTAAGTATTTTATGGGAGTATCTGCACTTTACCTTGATTTTTATAATTTTCAGAAAAAAAACCAAAAAAAAAAAAGTCATATTTACTTTTGTACCTCCACTACATTTCGTAATATACTTTCACTCCGATACATTTCCCCGAAGCATATTCAGTACGAAAGAATACTACAAACATATTCAAATCAGAAGCAGGTTTGACGAATCAGTGGTCTAGCGCTTGCAAGTTAGACTCCTAAAAACACCTTTGCTCATGTGCAAACAAGTGCTCACACAACCACGGATGATTTCGTTTTCCACTCAAGTTCGAGTCTGGGGTGTGCGATATACTGTACAGTGTATCTTCTGCGATAATATGGTAAGTGTTGTAACGATGTGTGATCTGAGATTTTCGAGTATATCACCAAATCACACAAACAGAAACAGAGTGCATGCACGTGATTTATTAGTCTATTAAAACTCAAAATTTAAGGCATTCTAAATTGTAGATGGTAAAAAAGCTTCTGTATGCTTTTTATATTTATACAATTTAATATAGTTAACTTAATCTATATCACACAACGAGCACCATTTTTCTGCAGATATCAGCATGATAACGAATTGAATAATCATTTTATACAAGTTCAGTAAAATTAGCAATAAGTGACTTACATTTTAGACACAATATTGCTTGTTTTTGCTCGATTTTGCCAACGAAAATAGTTCCAAACAGGGAGGGGTCCAAGATGGCGCTCTGATCAGACACATGTTGATGAGCTCCGCAAACTCAGCTGTTTATTTTGTCTTGTAATGCAGTTAGAAAGCTTTTGAACTCATAATTTGTACCAGATCACATTTAACCAGTGTTAAATTTGTAGCAGCTGTCAAAATGGGAAAATCCGAGAAAAGAAAAAGTAGGAATGGAACTCAAGCTGCTGCTAATGGTAACAAAACTGCTAATGAGACAAGTCAAGCCCGAAAAGAACTTCTGATGGAGAACATGCATGACTACATGAGCCATGATACTGAATTTCCCTGTTTTCCAGAAACCCCATGTAAGTCCCCTGCCATCAATCAACGCAAGACCAAGAACGCTGACACAACTGCCATCCTCTCACAACTTGGGGAGCTTTCGAGACTGATTAATAATCATTTGGATGCTTTGGAAAAGAAAAAAAACTCACGTGTGATCACTAGTATGAAAGAAACAATCAACGAAAATACCAGACAGATTTCTGGAGTGAAGGATGAGGTTTACTTTATGAGTGCCGAAGTTAAAGACTTGAAAGTCACTAGCCAAAAGAGTCGAGCTTAACTGGCATGAACAGGAAAAACGGCTTCTGCACCTTGAAGCTTATTCACGTCGTTGGAGTCTCAGAGTTCATGGGGTCCCTGAAAGTGAGCGAGAAGATATTCGAGATAAGATCATCGATGTTTGCCTGCAGCTTCTGCCAGATGCGAAAGAAAATTAATCCTTTATTAGTCGTTTAGAGGAACATGTGTTAAAATTATTGACTAAATACCCAAATTCCATGCTTATTTTTGGTGGAGATTTTAATGTGGCTTTAGATAGCAGCATAGACAGATGGCCGCCAAAACTCCCTGACAATAGTAGTTTATACTTGAAAATGTCTATGCAAAGATTCTCTTTGATGGATAGTTGGAGAGAGTTGCATCCCTCTCAAAAGATGTTCACATGGAGTAATATTCACAGTCCCGAATTGACATTATTTCTAAGGAATTATGCAATACCTCTTCTGACATTTTACCATCACCATTTTCTGACAACAAGAGTGTCTTTATTCATGCCCATTTCCTTGTTTCTGATGATGTGTTCTGTTCTTACTGGAAACTTAACAATTCCATTCTCTCTTATAGTAAAGTAAAAGATGAAATCAATAAGATAATTCACAAAAATTGGAATAAAGCAAGAGAAGAGAACAGTTACAGCTGCAATTGGGAATTTACTAAATACGAAATTGGCAAATATCTTAGAAAATTTAGTAGTGATGTGGCAAAAAAGAAAAAAACTGATGAAAATACCGTTATATGCAAAATCACTAATCTTTTATCTAAAAATATGGATGATTTACTTGATTGTGAAAAAGCAGAATTGGCTGAATTACAGTGCAAATTAGACAACATATATAAACACAAAGCTGAAGGGGCGTTTATTAGATCGCGCAGGAAATGGATTGAAGAGGGTGAACAGAACTCTGCATACTTTTTCAGATTGGAAAGGCAGCAAGCTAAAAACAACCAAATTCAAAAACGTCTCAGGTTACGTATGTAACCCTAGTTCCTCGAGGGAACGAGACGCTGTCTTTGAAACACTAGTGGAAAGCCTTATATCCGCCACGTAGACCTTCAGGTTGGAGTGGGTCAACCCTGCGGAGAAATGGGCCTGCACGAACTCCAGCACTGTACTAACCGGGCAGTTAACTGGGTCGAGCTGGCGGTCTCCACACCAAGAAATGAAAAGTTTCCACTTCAAGGCGTACAGTTTCCTCGTGGGGAGAGCTCTGGATTGGAGGATGGTTGAGAGACCAGAAGCTACGAGTTGTGCCCCCTCAGGGGCCACACCCACAACTTCCACAGCTCCGGGCGGGGGTGGATGATAGTACCATCTGCCTGTGAGAGGAGATCTCTCCTGACTGGAATCTCCCCGGATGGCGCGTGGACGGGGGGGGGGGGGGGGGGGTGGGGGGGGGGGCCGTCGAGGATAGAATATCAGGTTCCTGAACCATACTACTCCGCCCGGCAGATGGGGCTCCACCGTCCCGGCTCACTCTCTCCATAACTCCCGGGAGTGAGGCTTTGATGACTCGATAGAACCCAGAGGGGAAGTGCGATTCATCCATTGTCTCCAACAGGTCCACCTGAGCCTGGCCAAAACTCTCCATATCTGCTTCACCACCTTGGGGTGTAGCATCCATTCCCCGGGCCTCAGCCCTTGCCTCGACAGGATATCTGCTCCCTTTTTGAGATGCCCAGGAATGTAAACTGCTCCCAGCGAGAGAAGTTTGCCCTGGGACCACACAAGGATCTGGTACCTAGTCTCTGTACACGGTGAGCGCAGACCTCCCTGTGGTTGATGAAGAAACCACCGCTGTGTTTGTCGGTGCCACCACACCAGGGTGACCTCTTAGGTCTGGAGGAAGTGCATGAAGCACTGCCTGCGCATCTCCAGTCAGTTGATGTTCCACGTGAGATGGCGACCACTCCACAGACCGCGGGCTGGGTGGCCACTCATGACCGCTCCCCAAACGGTGAGGGACGCGTCCGTCGCTAGCGTTACGCGGCGACAAGGAGCTCCCAGCACCGGGCCCTGAGCCAAGAACCAAGGTTCCTCCACATGTCCAAGGCACGTAGGCATCGCCGCGTGACCTTGAACATGCGAAGCGGGTTTCCCCTCAGGGAGAACCCCCTGGTCTTGAGCCACCACTGTAGGGGCCTCATGTACAGCAGGCCAATAGGTATCACGTTGGACGCACCTGCCATCAGACCCAGCAGTCTCTGAACTGCTTGACAGTGAGTGACCGGGCCTTCTCTCACTCTACCGACAAGGATTGACTCGATCCGAGCAGGAGACAAACATGCCTGCATCGAGGTTGAGTCCCACACCACGCCTAGATAAGTGGTCCTCTGTAATGGAGAAGCACACTTTTCTTGGCGTTTAGTCTCAACCCCAGCTCTCTCATGTGGGCGAGAACGACATCTCGATGTCGAACCACCATCTGCTCTGACTGAGCTAAAATCAACCAATCGTCGATATAGTTTAGTATGCGGATGCCCTGGAGTCGCAACGGAGCCAGGGCTACATCCACACACTTCGTGAAAGTGCGGGGTGAGAGTGCAAGAAGAGGAAGAACACGATATTGGTACGCTTTGCCCCCGAAAGCAAACCTCAGGAACTTTCTGTGAGTGGGAAGGATGGATACATGGAGTATGCGTCCTTTAGATCGACCGTGAAAAACCAGTCCTCGGACCTGATCTGAGACATAACTTGCTTGAGAGTAAGCATCCTGAACTTCAGTCACATGACTGAGCGGTTCATATGACGTAGATCTAAAATGGGACGCACCCCCCCATCCTTCTTTGGAACTATGAAGTACCGGCTGTAGAACCCAGACTCCCTGTCGAGAAGAGGGACCACCTCGATGGCCTCCTTCCTCAAAAGAGTAACTACCTCTTGTTCCAAACAGTAACAAATGCTACCAAAACGGCCGTCAGCTCCCTTTTTTTTCCCCGAGAGAACCACGCTGCCTGCCCCCCCCCCCCTCGCCTTAGTGTCTGGTTTTGTCTTGCTTTAGATTTCGTGACAGACAACACTAAATAAGACTCACAAACAGATATCAGACTGACACACACACACACACAGAGCGCTTGCTGAATGACAAAAGCTGACGCTGGTCTCACCGCACGTGCTTTTATAGCTTCCTGGTCATTACGTCACCCACCCTTGACGTCTCGCCCATCTATTGGACTGATTACACAATTACACACGGGTTCAAGCCCGTTCACGCTGAAGGCATTCCCCTAGTCGTTTCGCCGCAGCCGATTTTCCTGAAGAGAGAACTAAGGATTATGTAATTATTAGTGATGCCCCCCAAAAATATCGAAAAAAAAAAAAAAAATAAAGTTCTGTGCCAGATTTTACAGTGATTTGTATACCTCTAAATTATCCCAACAACATATGAATGATTTCTTTAAATCTTTACCTAATATAAACCAGCTGAGTGATTTAGATAAACATTTTTGTGATGCCTCTATCACACTGAAGGAGATAGAGGAAGCTATTAACTCTTTAAAAGCCAACAAATCCCCTGGAACAGACGGTCTCAGCTCAGAATTTTACAAGCTGTTTAGTCATAGTATAGCACCATTCTTGTTAAAGGTTTATGAGGAAAGTATAGAGAAAACATTACTTCCAGCCACATTATGTCAAGGATTAATAACGCTTATCCCGAAATTAAATAAAGATCCCCTCTTAATAGACAATTGGCGTCCAATTACATATTACATTTTAATAATGATTATAAAATAATAGCTTTAGTTCTAGCAAAAAGATTGAAATATGTTTTGAACTCCATAATTGAAGAAACACAATCAGGTTTTATGCAGAAAAGGCACATTTCTAATAATATACGGTTAGTACTAGATATGTTAGATTATTCAGATTTAATAGACAGTGATGGCTTCATTTTCTTTTAGATTATTACAAAGCTTTTGACACATTGGAACACAAATTTTTATTTCAGGCTCTACAAAAAAATTGGCTTTGGCGATGCCTTTTGCAGGATGGTCCAAATGCTGTACATAAATGAAAACAGCTCTATCAAATTAAGTAATGGTACTTCACCTAGATTCTTTTTAAAACAAGGAGTTCACAAGGATGTCCAGTTTCCCCTTACCTGGTCCTAATTGCAACACAGTTCCTTAGCACACATATCAACAATAGTCAGTTAAAGGGTATCACAATTGGCAACACTAAAATAAAAATGAGTCAATTAGCGGACGATACAGCTTTATTCTTGAATGATTCGTCACAAATTCCATTGGCTTTGGGTATTCTTCAGTCTTTTTCTGAAGCGTCGGGATTAAATTTAAACTTTAATAAATGCGAATTGCTACCAATTAAAGATTGCTCTCTTACTTCAACTGAGGGTAACATATCTTACTGTCAAAAATAGGGTAACATATCTTGGTATACTAATTACTAAAGATGAATATAGGTGTTCAGCAAAACTTTTTTTTTTTTAATGTGGCGAAGTATGGTTACCCATACTAGGAATTAGTGCTCTGCATTTAACCCATCCTAAGTGCACACACACCCAGAGCAGTGGGCAGCCATTTATGCTGCGGCGCCCGGGGAGCAGTTGGGGGTTCGGTGCCTTGCTCAAGGGCATTTCAGTCGTGGTATTGAAGGTGGAAGAGAGTGCTGTACATTCACTCCCCCCACCTACAATTCCTGCTGGACCTAAGACCTGAGACTCGGACTCACAACCTTTGGGTTACGAGTCCGACTCTCTAACCATTAGGCCACGACTTCCCCACCTAACTTCAAACCTATTATTTCCAAAACACACAAAAAAAAATGCAATTGCTGGTTACAAAGGGATCTGTCACTAAAAGGCAGAACACTGCTCACTAAGGCAGAGGGTCTATCTCGTTTGGCCTACGCAGCTCAGTCTCTTTTTGTGGATAAGCCCACGTCTCAATTAATTAATGAGGTTTTAATAAAGTTCCTATGGAAAAATAAATCTCATTATTTGAGAAAATCAGTCATATTAAACGCATATAATAATGGTGGTCTGAATTTTATTGATTTTGATTCCCTCAACAATACATTTAAAATTAATTGGCTGAACCAATATCTAGCCAAACCATCTTCTATTTGGAATGTTTTTCCTCAACTTGTTTTTTCACAACTTGGTGGCATTCATTTTCTCTTAATTTGTAATTATGATATATCCAAACTCCCTATCAAACTTTCCAACTTTCATCGACAGGTTCTCTTAGCATGAGCACTAATTTATAAGCATAACTTTTCACCACAAAGATGATTTATTTGGAACAATAAGAACATTTTATTCAAGAATAAGTCTCTGTTTTATGATAGTTGGTTAAGTAATGGTTTATTTTTGGTGGAGCAGTTGTTTAATGAGCAAGGTATTTTGTTCAGGTACTCAGAATTTCTTTCCAAATACCAAATACCAATAACCCCAAAATAATTTGCTATAGTTTTGGGAGCTATCCCCTCTGGTTTATGTATGCTTTTTAAAAACTGTAATTACTCCTCAGTATCTACTGCATCATTTCCTAAACCTTGTGAAACTCCTGTTGGTCAAATTTGTTTCTCTGAGTCGAAAGCCAAAAATTATAAAATACGATCTTTATTTCTTAAGAATCTGATTTCTGTTCCACCTGTGATTTCCTTTTGGAATAATTTGTTTGTTAACCTTAATTAGAAAAAAATCTGGTCTCTACAGCAAAAATTCTAAAGAAATGTCTTTTAAGCTCATACACAGATTCTACCCTGTAAAGAAGTTTATACAAAGATTTAAATTTGACATTGAGCTAACATGCACTTTTTGTTCGAATTCTGAAGAAACTGTGGTACTGTGGTCCCCTGTTATGCCCAGGGAGGGCTCCTGTTTCCCCGTTAATCCCAGGGAGGGCTCCTGTTTCCCCGTTAAGCCCAGGGAGGGCTCCTGATCCCCAGTTCTGCCCAGCAAGGGCTCCTGATCCCCAGAGCTCACTCCAGTGTCGGCTCCAACCCCAGAGCTCACTCCAGTGTCGGCTCCAGCCCCGAGCTCGCTCAAGTGCCCGCTCCTCCAGAGCGCTCCCCAGGATTCCTAGATTTCCCCAAGAATTTTTTTTTGGGGGGCCATATACCCGTGGCCGAGCCAGCTAATGCCATGGAGGATCTGCATGGCCTCCTGAGTCCCCTGCTCCGCCATGGCGCCTGCCCCCCCCTCCCTGATGGTACTGTTATGGCGCGGGACGCGCCATCCGGGAGGGGGGCTATCTGTCACGTGTATGTTCCCGTTGAGTTCCTGTTTTCCTTATTTGGTCGTTCCTGTCCCAATGTAGTTTGATTTGTTCCAGGTGTGTCTCATTATTAGTTATCCTCTTCACCTGTCTGCCCCTCATCATCTGCCCTATTTAGTTCTAGCCCGTTCTGTTCTCCCTTGTCTGGAATTGTTTGTCAACTCTTTGTGCTACGTGTGATTCCCTGAATGATAATAAAGCTCCTTTGTGTTTGTATCCTGTGTCTCCTGCTTTCCTCGCTCCATGCTCTTCACACTACCACCAACCATGACACATGCAGCCTTTTTCTCTGGTTTTATGACAGCCGTACCTTTTATAGTTAGAACAGATAGCATTAGAACTTTACAATCTAACATTGCAAGCATTAAAATCACTAAACTAAAAGTTAAAATCACAAAATTAAAACTACATTTTAACTGCTATAAGAAACACACATTAAGTAGTAAGCTTAGTAATTAGGACTGTAGCTTACCCATTTTGGTATTTAAATTGACTGTATTTACCCATTACAATAGTCCCTTTACAGTTACTGCTATCATAAGAATACACCTATATGTAGGTTTAAAATTCTACAAAAGCACATTTAATGTCCAACAACGAATATTTTAGCAAAATGCATATTTGACTCAGAATTATTGCGCTCCATCTGTTTAGCCTGCATGTGCGCAGCAGCGCTCGTTCACTCGCGTATGCCTCGCCCACTACATTCTCAAACTGTCAGCGAAACACCTCTTTATCGGCAGACACCCCTAAGTGTGTAGCATGAAGTTTGTTGCCAAAATTCCACTGTCCACCAACATCCTATTTTTTTTATAATGAAATAGGTTGCAGACGGGATCTCAAGATCTCAGCTCTGGATAGGTCTATAGAGCCAGGACTTGCACTCCTGTCTTAGTCGAAATCTCCTCTATCAACAGAGTGAATTTGAAGTAGTTTGGAGAAACTTAAATTTTCGGCCTAAAATAAATAAATAAAAAACCCCACAGGCGTTGGTTTTTTTTTTTGGGTAGAAAAAAAAATTTCTTCAATTTTGTTAAACCACTAGATTCTGAAAAGGGAGGCATAGATGTGCACAGGAGTGCAATTTTCAAGGCTCTACAGCCCTCCAGGGCTGAGATCTGGAGATCACACATGCAACCATTGATAAAAATAGGAGTTTCCTGGACAGTGGAATTTTGGCACCAAACTTGTTACTTCTGATTCAGGGGGCATGCTGGGTACTGATATGCAGGTTTTATGAAGATAGTTTAACATGAAAGGCCTAAAACTCTTGTATCCACAAAATACCTATCCGAGGTCTATTTATAGAGGTTGGAAATGGGATGTATAATGGACCTCGGATATGTATTTTGTGGACACAATGGTTTTAGGCCTTTCATGTGGAACTATTTTGATAACACCTATTTATCAGCAACCTATTATATAGGGACTGGAGAGTAGCTAGGTGGACACTTCCTATTGTTCATATGTATGATGTTTTTTAAAATCTAAACCATCTCTCCTGTACTCAACACAGACTGTTGGACTCATATATTTGATTTGCATATCATAATAATGTTTACTATGCAAAAAAAAAAAGAATGTCCACTAAGCTCCAATCCAGTCCCCATTAAATATGTTGCAATTTATCTTCCAGTAGGAGTAATGCAGAAATGTCCCACTTGCAACCTATTATATGGGGACTGGATAGTAGCTAGGTGGAAACTTCCTACATATAGTATTATCATATGTATGATATGTCAACACAGACTGTTGCACTCATTTATTTGATTTGCATATCATTATATTATTTAATATGCATAAAAAATGAGTGTCCACAAAGCTCCTATCCAGTTGCCATTCAATAGGTTGCAAGTGGAAACTTCCTGTACAACTTAGTGCAGAGAAAACAAAAAAATGTCAGACTTGCAAACTATTCAATTAGTTCTTGGTATCCTATTATTAACGTATCGTCGGTACGTTGCAAATTTTGGACACTGTATGTTAAAAGGATTAATCGTATCTTAATCGGCTGAACACTCCCACTCCACTGAACACAATCAGGTAACATACAGGTGCATCTCAATAAATTAGAATGTCATGGAAAAGTTCATTTATTTCAGTAATTCAACTCAAATTGTGAAACTTGTGTATTAAATAAATTCAGTGCACCCAAACTGAAGTAGTTTAAGTCTTTGGTTCTTTTAATAGTCTCACATTTGACAAAAACCCACCAATTCTCAACAAATTAGAATACTTCATAAGACCAATAAAAAAAATTTTTTTAGTGAATTGTTAGCCTTCTGGAAAGTATGTTCATTGACTGTACATGTACTCAATACTTGGTAGGGCTCCTTTTGCTTTAATTACTGCCTCAATTCGGCGTGGCATGGAGATCAGTTTGTGGCACTGCTGAGGTGGTATGGAAGCCCAGGTTTCTTTGACAGTGGCCTTCAGCTCATCTGCATTTTGTGGTCTCTTGTTTCTCATTTTCCTCTTGACAATACCCCATAGATTCTCTGTGGGGTTCAGGTCAGGCGAGTTTGCTGTCCAATCAAGCACAGTAACACCATGGTACAACTTTTGGTGCTTTTGGCAGTGTGGGCGGGTGCCAAATCCTGCTGGAAAATGAAATCAGGATCTTCAAAAAGCTGGTCAGCAGAAGGAAAAATGAAGTGCTCCAAAATTTCTTGGTAAATTTCTTGGTGCAGTGACGTAGGTTTTCAAAAAACACAATGGACCAAACACCAGCAGATGACATTGCACCCCAAACTCACATGACTGTGGAAACTAACAACTTGGGTGGTGGGGACTCAAGCCACTTGGGCTATACTTCTCCACTCTTCCTCCAGACTCTTGGACCTTGATTTCCAAATGAAATGCATATTTTACTTTTATCTGAAAAGAGGACTTTGGAACACTGGGCAACAGTCCAGTTCTTCTTCTCCTTAGCCCAGGTAAGACGCCTCTGACGTTGTCTGGTTCAGGAGTGGCTTAACAAGAGGAATACGACAACTGTAGCCAAATTCCTTGACACGTCTGTGTGTGGTGGCTCTTGATGCCTTGATCCCAGCCTCAGTCCATTCCTTGTGAAGTTCACTCAAATTCTTGAATCGATTTTGCTTGACAATCCTCATAAGGCTGCGCTTCTCTCGGTTGGTTGTGCATCTTTTTCTTCCACACTTTTTCCTTCCACTCAACTTTCTGTTAACATGCTTGGATACATCACTCTGTGAACAGCCAGCTTCTTTGGCAAATAATGTTTGTGGCTTGCCCTCCTTGTGAAGGGTGTCAATGATTGTCTTCTGGACAACTGTCAGATCAGCAGTCTTCCCCATGATTGTGTAGCCTAGTGAACCAAACTGAGAGACCATTTTGAAGGCTCAGGAAACCTTTGCAGGTGTTTTGAGTTGATTAGCTGATTCGCATGTCACCATATTCTAATTAGTTAGTGAATTGGTGGGTTTTTGTTAAATGTGAGCCAAAATCATAACAATTAAAAGAACCAAAGACTTAAACTACTTCAGTCTGTGTGCATTGAATTTATTTAATAAACGAGTTTCACAATTTGAATTGAATTACTGAAATAAATGAACTTTTCCACAACTTTTTAATTTATTGAGATGCACCTGTACATACAGTCATTTTAAGGCTTAATTAAAAAAATGCAGTGTCCACAGAAGCACTAAATAGACTGCTAATGGGATGTTTGTTTGTTTTGTTTTAAAAACAACCTTAAATTTGGGGTTAGAGCCTAAGGGCCTCGAATGCTTGTTTGTGGGGCCCTCAGACAACATATTAAAGATTCAGTTTGATTAAAAATACCATTAACTCTTTCCCTGCCAGCATTTTTGAAAAAAGTTGCCTGCCACCGTCAACGATTTTGACTAAAATTTGATGGCCTCCAGAATAATTTGCTGTATGAATATTTGAATATGCAGTGTTTATTCTATCTTAAAAAGCATTCTGGTTTTATCAACACTTGAATATAGGTAGGTTTCATAAAAATGCATAATTTTGAGCAAAAAGGTGAGAAAATCAAATTTTTTATCAAAAACTACATCTGGTTAATATTCAGTACAATTATCAAAGCATAAATCCAACACCTCCAAAGCTTGCACAGACATATACCACTTCCTGGATCAACATTTTACTCCATAACATTGTGCAGTTTTCATTTATATGCTGCCATTGCTGATGATCGCATTATTTTTCATATGCAACTGTTTACATAAGAGATCGTTTCTCCGTCCTGTTCACGTGTGTTTTTGTTCGGGAGGTTTTGTACTCATTCAGAAGACGTGTAATAGCGCCCCCTAGTGTATAACAGTGAAAACACGATAAGCCGTAAAAACTCGTCTTTGGCGGGGAAGCGTTGTCTTCTAAAAGACGAGATAACTGGTCAATGGTGGGGAAAGAGTTAATATGGAGGCTAGAGCCTGGTGGCTTCAAATGCTTGATCATGGGGCCCTCACGTACAACATATCACCGGGCAAAAATCCTTAGCATTTGGGAAGGGCTTTAAAAAAATCATCAAAAATATTAAACAAAAAATACAGACATGTTCTTGCCCCTTTTCTGACCTTTTGACACCTAAACGAGGTCATAGGGCCACCAAACATCTCAGACACAGGCCTGATTTCAGCCCCTCACTCAGCCTTACTTAAAAGGCTTAGAAAGCAGCTAGGGGCCCAAAAATCTGGGGGCCAATTCGGTGGTTTCAGGATCCTACGACCTGTCATCTCCAAACGGGGGACGTCCCACTTGTCAATGAATTGCTTAGCAATTTGGTGGACACGCTGTCCCTTTTTTGCCCTCTTGACCCCTAAAGGAGTTGGTAGGGTTACCAAATTTTCCGCCTGCTCGAGGGACTCGTGATGATATGTAAATGGCGCCCTCAGGTCAGTCAGAGCTTTCTAAACCATGTCCACAAATTTACTGAAGTAAACCCATTCAAATAGATTGAGAGTGGGATTTTTCTAGAAGGGCTTCAGGGGCCCCAAATTTCACATGGGGCTAGGACCCCAAAAAGCATTTTTCATTATTTTTGATCCTTCTCTCTCTCTGCCTTTCAAGTCAATTGGAGAGGCTCAGATGAAGGCCTGATTTGAGCCCCACACTTAGCCATACTTAAAAGGCTTAGAAAGCAGCTAGGGGCCCCAAATTTGGGGGGTCAATTCAGGAGCCTACAATGGCAAACCCTACAAAGTTTTCAAGGTTCACAAAGTTACTACAGTAAACCCTTTCAAATAAGTTGCAAGTGAGATTTTATTAGAAGTGTGTGGGCATTTACAAATTCGACAGGGGAGTCAGGGGGACACCCTGGAGTGCCGTACAGAGAGCACAGGTCGGAGGGACTTTTGTTTGGATGTCACAAACGGCCAAAGGGTCAGACAGCTTAAGGGTGCCCCCAGTGGTCTTCAATGACCCCCTATTCCCGGGGTCAGCATCTGGGGGTCTGTGGAGCTGGGGGTGAGGTGAAAGTGCCTGTTTCGAGACTAAATAAGTGGTAAACGTTTTCATTTCTGACTGTGATCCATCGCACATTCTATGCGTCCAATGGCAACCTATTAGAATGGGCTTTTGTCCACGAACCTCCTATTTGTGCTTCATCCAATAAGGAATGTAGCCAATGCTTAGTAGAAAGGTCATGAGGGGTTTTCCACCATTGAACTAATAGTTTCTTTGCCGCAGTAATAGCAGCTAGCCAAAATTTCCGTTCTCACTTACATTAAATTGAGAATTATCATTCAACAATAAAACCGCCCTCCAATGCTGCAATAAACAACTCATCCTCATAGTGAGCACTGATGCAGTTTCTCAAACTCACCCAGAAACTCTTACTGGAGAGCATGTGCGATGGAAGGAATGAGAGGTCCATGGGAATTCATCAGGCAGAACTGCTCCCGCAACATCTCCTTGCTCTCCCCTTCAGTGCACATCATCGCGGCCTTGTACTCGGAAGTAGAAGGGCCAGGACAGGAAGCAGCTGAAGTGACTCACGTTCTTTAAAAAAAGAACGTGAGTCAACAGCGCAATGTGCCGATAGTCATGTCCTCATAAGAAGAACATAAATTGGAGGCTAAGTATAAGTTTAGCACTGATATATTTTCACTTGCCAAACACTTTGACTGAGCACTTCAGAGTTTCACTCTAAGTCAAGCGATCTGTGCTATTTTTCAGTTCATCTCAATGGGTGCACATGCAGCGTACCCGTATTTGATGCAGGGCCGTGCACAGGGGGGGTGGCCCGGTGGCTAGAGCCACTGCCCCTTTGCCCTCATCAGCTGAGTTGCCCCTCTCACCAATCCCCCCATCACCCCAGCTCAAGACGGTCTGTTCCCGCTCCGCTAAAGATCTGCTAATTCCGGTAATCCGCTCCGTGTTTTCCCGCCCGCTCCACAGCATTTCTCACGATCTGTGTGCTGCTCTCTGGAGTGGAGACCACAGTTCCCGGAGCTCGTTCATTGACAGGTAGATGCATTACAATCCACATTATAGTCAATGGATGATTTGCTGAATTGGTAATTTGGTAGTTTGTTTTTGTATTTCTGTCAGTAATGATTTGCTCTCGGTCTTTTAAAAGTGATAACAACAAAATATCCAGGCTCTTAGAATTAAAATGTCTAATCAAATTATTGTACCTGATCATATCTAATATAAATTGTAGCGTCTGGGCCAATCAAACACACAATTTTTCATTTGATTTAACAAATCAGTTATTCATTAGATTAACAAAACGTTCACAGACCCCTCACCCAATAAACATACTGGGTGCCAAGTTGTCTGTGAACAGGGCCCAGGACCCTGGTTACCATGGCAACCCTGACACCAGATACATTTTACGACCTAATGGCATGTTGAGAGTCACCCCTCTCACTACAATTTCCATAGGAAATCCACAGTGCACAGTGAAAAATGTACTTTTCTCTAATTAATTAATAGGAAAACCTTTCTTTGAATGAACACACATATCCTTCAGGTCATTGTGTATATTATTGCTGTCTTGTATATTATCTGTTGTATTGTAGACTATTTTATGCATGCTTATGATAGAACCACTCATTCATGTAACCTTACATATAACGTGTTTGGTCTCTATTAATTCGTATTCAGATGATCTAATTGAGAGTGTATATTGTATGTTTATACCTATGCAACATATTAGTGTTCTAAGAATCTTTAGTAATTTTGATCCAAGTTTCATATGCAAAATACCATGCTTAGAGACAAAGGGTCGTAAAACCCTCCAGCAATTGCCACCTCCCGCTTGGAATTTCCGTCTTTCTCATTGGACAAGCCCATTTTGTTAGGCGGGAATCTTCTACAGCATAAAGGCCTCACATTCAGTGACCCACCCAGAGTCGGTGGTTCGGTTAGATTCTAAGATGAAGACATGAGCTAGAATGCTCCTGCAACCCCCTAAGTACGTGCCAGGCTTCGGCCTTGACTTTTCCATTCAACAAGATTCTCTGACTCAAACTGGTTCTTTTTCATCAACCAACTTCAGCAAAGATCACTGGGACCTTCAGATTGCATCAAGCCTTTCTTTCAGACAGACGAGACGTGCAAGTATTCAAACTTAGTCTTATTAATTGATACATTAGGTATCATTTGCACCTTTTTACAAAGGTGTGTTTGAACTAAGAATCTGATGTTTCCCTCAGGTGTAGATCTGCTGAATATGCAAATGGTTCCATAACTTCATATTCTTATTTTCTCTTCTCTCTACTGCGTTAAGCTTTAACCCTTTCCTATACCAACTGTATACGTGTGTGTGTGTGTGTGTGTGTTTGGGTATGTTAGACCAGTTTAAGTGTTTATGTAGTATGTTAGACTAGTTTAAGTGTTTATGTAGTTAATAAAGCCTTACTTGTATCACACTTGACGTTGTTCATTGTTTGCTCATAACTGGAGTCACTTAATCATGCAGATTTATGCTACAAGCTCTTTGTAGAATTGTACAGTAAGAAAGTTATTTCCCTTAACCAGGAAATTAACGTTCTTAGAATTGACAGACAGTTGACCCTGAGAGGTCAAGTAAATATCTACAGTGGATCTAAATATTTATAATTAATTATAACTAGTTATGATTAATTATTCATATTTCCCCATGAGCTGATTCGCTACAAATAACACAAAATTTGCTGTTGTTGACACACTTTGTAGACAAAAAAAATTGCCTTCACAAAAAAGAAGACGGAGAGAGAAAGAGTGAAGGGAGGCTGCTAAAGGCAGTTCAATATTGAAAACATGAATACAAAGCTCCAGCAAGCCAGCAGGTAAATCATCATATATAATATTTAGCAGTTTGTCACACTTTAATTCTTGTAATTAAGTATATTTCCCATTATAATCACTTGTCTTGATACTAGTAATCTATTACACATCATATTTTATTAAAACCATATTAACAGTAGGCCTATAAAATAGTTAAAAATAATATAAATGTTCTAAATTAGTTATTTATTAGTATATAATATAGATTTATGCTGTAAAATATTAAATTAAATGTCTAATACTTGTAGGGGAGAGTGGGGTAAGATTAGCCATTTTTTACTTATGCGGTCCTCAAAATAAGTTAAAATTATGCTGAAGTACAATGAAAGTATCCTATCCTATCCTATCCTATCGAAAGTACTCCTATCATTTTAAATGATCAGAATGTATCTATGACAAAGGGTTCTAAAAATATGGCGTCTTATAAAAAATAGTGTTCTCATGGCTCAGTTTGCCCCGGGTTAGGGGCATGGTCGTACCCAGGCTTTGAAAATTAGTGAGGTCTGGGGGGTGATGGGGGTTGGTGTTAAAGAATTGTGTTATAATAACCCCTACAAATACAACTCATTGTATACACTATAAACACTTTAAAAGAGACAGACATGTAGATTTTTGTGAAAGATGTTTTGGAGGGATGATCATTTTTAAATCGTACTTTATTTATTGCATCAAAATTTGTTAATATTTTACTATATTTAAGGGTGGATAATTTTTTCTCAGTTGTCTATTGCAACAATACATAACTACAATAACTTTGTCTAGTGCTCTTTTGAAAGTTTATAGCATGAACAAATTTAAACGCAACACTTTTGTTTTTGCCCCCATTTGTCATGAGCTGAACTCAAAGATCTAAGACTTTTTCTATGTACACAAAAGGTCTATTTCTCTCAAAAATTGTTCACAATCTGTCTAAATCTGTGTTAGTGAGCACTTCTCCCTTGCCGAGATAATCCATCCACCTCACAGGTGTTGCATATCAAGATGTTGATTAGACAGCATGATTATTGCACAGGTGTGTCTTAGGTTGGCCACAATAAAAGGCCACTCGAAAATGTGCAGTTTTATCACACAGCACAATGCCCAGATGTCGCAAGTTTTGAGGGAGCGTGCAATTGGCATGCTGACTGCAGGAATATCCACCAGAGCTGTTGCCCGTGAATTTAATGTTCATTTCTCTACCATAAGCCATCTCCAAAGGCGTTTCAGAGAATTTGGCAGTACATCCAAACGGCCTCATAACCGCAGACCACGTGTAACCTCACCAGCACAGGACCTCCACATCCAGAATCTTCACCTCCGAGATCATCTGAGACCAGCCACCCGGACAGCTGCTGCATCAATCTTTTGCATAACTAAAGAATTTCTGCACAAACTGTCAGAAACCGTCTCAGGGAAGTGGCATCTGCATGCTTGTCTTCCTCATCGGGGTCTCGACCTGACTGCAGTTCGTCCTCGTAACTGACTTGAGTGGGCAAATGCTCACATTCGATGGCGTATGGCACTTTGGAGAGGTGTTATTTTCACGGATGAATCCCGGTTTTCACTTACAGGGCAGATGGGAGACATGGGTGAGTTGCATCTGGTGGGTGAGGCGTTTGCTGTGCAACGTTTTGGATCGATTGGGCCATTTTGGCGGTGGGGTTAGTTTATTGGCAGGCGTATGGTATGTACAACGAACCCAGGTGCAGTTTATTGATGGCGTTGAAGCACAGAGATCCATGACGAGATCCTGAGCCCATTGTTGTGCCAGTCATGCCCAACCACACCTCATTTTCCATCCGCAATGATAAGCACGGCCACATGTTTGCCAGGATCTGTACCAATTCCTGGAAGCTGAAACAATCCCAGTTCTTGCATGGCCAGCATACTCACCGGACATGTCACCCATTGAGCATGTTTGGGATGCTCTGGATCGACATATACGACAGCGTGTTCCAGTTCCTGCCAATATCCAGCAACTTCACACAGCCATTGAAGAGGAGTGGACCAACATTCCATAGGCCACAATCAACGACCTGATCAACTCTATGCGAAGGAGATGTGTTGCACTGCATGAGGCAAATGGTGGTCACACCAGATACTGACTGGTTTTCGGACCCCCCCGGACCCCCCAATACAGTAAAACTGCACATTTTAGACTGGCCTTTTATTGTGGCCAGCCTAAGGCACACCTGTGCAATAATCATGCTGTCTAATCAGCATCTTGATATGCCACACCTGTGAGGTGGATGGATTATCTTGGCAAAGGAGAAGTGCTCACTAACACAGATTTAGACAGATTTGTGAACAATATTTGAGAAGAAATAGGCCTTTTGTGTACATAGAAAAAGTCCTAGATCTTTGAGTTCAGCTCATGACAAATGGGGGCAAAAACAAAAGTGTTGCGTTTATAATTTTGTTCAGTGTAGCATGATTTGTGAAAATTTAACTATACTGAATGATAGCATAGACTTCTTCATGGCTAGTTTTTGCATATTTCTTTTCATTCTGTAACCTACTTGTTCTACAGATCTTTGTGTATTAGTGTTAAATGCTACTGTTTTTGACAGCGTTGATAACGTTTATGAGAGATAATATCATGATAATTTTTGCGTTTCCTTTACTGAATGTCATATCCTGTCAGCAAAAACCTGCCCATGGGCTTTTTTGATTGCTTTCAGTTTAAGTTTTTTGCCCGGTTTTTGCCAGATATTGATACTAAAAACAAACAAAAAACAAAAAATTAAATAAAAATAAACCGAAATTATTATCTTTTGCAAATAAGATAAGATAAAGATATCGCTGACTCTAAACTGCAACTTCCTACTTCATTAACTTTCTAAAGTGTTAAATTAAGTGGAAAAGACAAGTCCAAATATGGCAACACAGAGGCTGCGCCCGCGCCGAGGACCGGACAAGGGGAGGAAGACCAAAAACGGGGAGGGGAGCTCCCTCACTCACAACTCTCTCAAGACTCGTTCACGCCGCCAGCATCTCGCAGCGATAATTTTCATACCAGGGACACTAAACATTCTTGCAAACTGTCTAAACTGAATTATACATGTAATGCAGGCATTCATATGAGTTTAACAGCAAATTAGTCATTCAAAGAACAAATTTTATTTTTGAACATTAAACATTTACAGAGGTCCGGACCTTGGTGGCCTCATAGCTGGTTACGGGCCTGGTTAGAGGTAATATTTAATTGTTTTCATTTCTGAAACAATGTGTTGAACAGTAAAGTTATAGCCTTCCTAAAAACAAACTAAACAGAGAGTCTGTTGGCCATTAGGGACTACAGGTGGAAAGATATATCTGATTATAACGCGATGAAAAGCATTTTCTGGTTCTTATCAGAGAAGGATTTGGTGCACTTGTACACTGTCCCTATCAAATAAACTACAAAATATGTATATATGATCAACTTAACCAGTAATATCACTGTCACAGTTCTGTGTATAATGAACTCGCACGAAGATGAAGATGAAAGTAAAAGACTTTAATATTATCCACACAAGGTAATCCACAACAGGAAGGGATAAGAAACACGTACACGTTGACGAGACCGGACAAAGAAACACTGAACTGAATACAACTTAGGCTGACAACTTAAAAAAGGCAAGTGTAAACACGCTTCTGATCGAAATGTTATCTGATCAGCGTGTCCTGCTCCAGAGGTAGTCGAGGGCGCTTTGTGATCGGATCTCAGTGTAATGTAAACGCAATCCAGCCATCTTGTCTGCATTCGCAGGTCGACATCACGCAAAACGCCGCCCCCTCTCTCCCGATCTGACAGAAGAACAGAGCGCTAGTGAGACTCGTACATTTATTTTGATTTGTAAAATGTCCCGCGACTGAAAATAGTTTTCAAAAGAAAACCCACCACTTCAGGTCGACTTTACACCGCAAACTTATTTAAATATTGCGCAGGAAAGACAGATCCGATCGGTTATTCAGATAGAGAAGTCAGTTGATGTTGCCAAGTGTAAATGCGCCGTGTCCTGATTGACTGATGATCCGATCTGCTTGATCAGATCACGGTGATCGCATGTTAATGCCAAGTGAAAACGCAGCCTTATATGGGGAGGATAATTGACAAGACACACCTGAACATAATGACACAATCAAGCGAAGACAGAAACTAGGTCAATGTAACACAAATGAAAACAAACACAATAGTTCATAACTGTGACAATCACATTAAAATTCCAATTTATAATTCAGAGATTTAACTTAACTACAGTGCCTTATGATGGGGTAAGTTAAAATGCTGACTAAATTTACCCCACAGCATTTGGCTTACTTTGCCCCATAGCGGCCTTTTTGGAAAAAAAATAGCTACTGTTGCTTACCAGTTCAGGCTAATATTTAGCTAAATGATTTGCATGGTTTTATATGTTGCTAAATCCCCTATATGTATCATAAATATTTTTAGACCTAGATCAATTTGCTTTGATGTAACAACCATATGTTATGCTAAAATTTTACTATGACAAGCCAAAAACAGTTTTGAAAGTAAATGGGTGCCTTCCAATCCCCCCATATGTTTCTCCTTTTCACAGTCTGGCAGAAATGATGGGTGGTTCCAAAATACATGGTCACATGACATTAAAAGTGTACAGTTGCCAAGAAACAAGGGGTGGGTCAACTTACCCCACTCTCCCCTACTTCCATTGAAGATGAGGCAGAATCAGGCTCAGAGAGTGAGAGGGAATAGCCCACTCTTATCAAAACATCTACAATAAGTCTGAAATTATTACAGAGTGTGCTGTCTTCTCTTTTAATTGTATATTTGTAACAACTGGATCATTTGTATTAACAAGCACCCACCCCCCTAGTGCCCCTTTTTGGTTTGGGCCACTGCCCCTCAAAATGTCTGTGCACGGCCCTGATTTGACATACCGTAAACTCTTGTTTGGTGCACGACTCACCATCGCTTTGCTGAGAGCATTGTTTCATACACTCACAGAGAGTCTTACATACCAGAATTGAATGCTAATTGTAAACGTCGCTTTGCTGTATTTTCCTGTCAAAATAACGGAGTTCTTTTGGAATTCTTCAGCTTTTAAGAACAACCATAAAATACTGATGGTTTCTCAGGTAGTGGGCGGAACTAACGTGCAAACGGCAATCTCATTGGCTGGCACTCACCTATTACCGGCCCTGTTTTGATTTCAGCAAATAAGTTTGAGCGAACGCAGACAACATGATTACTATTTATGAACCCGGCAGCTCATAAATCTTATTAGTATTATTATTATTTTTTTTTTTTTACAGAAACCTGAATGACCAACAATCTTACGCACTACCACCAGTCCCAAGTTCAGTAAATGACAATATTCATTTCATACCCTTGGCTACACAAGTTTTTAATTCTAATTACTAAAGTTCATCATTAATACTGATTGAGTATCATATTCAATTATAAGGCTTGACTGACTGTGTTAAGAATGTACTTTCATATGTTTAAAAAGTTGTGCCATTTTACACATATACCATATTGGCCCGAATATAAGACGACCCCCCTTTTTCCAGATGTACCTTTTGGAAAAAGGCTTTTAAAACACATTTTGTCTTCAATTATTTTCATATTGCATATTTTTCCTATTTTAATTTTTGTATGGTAAAAACTAGCTAAATGTTTGATATACCATTAAAAAAAACAGGTAGCCCATCTGAATTAGGACATTTAGGCTATCCATCTAATAGTAGCCTACCAAAATCTTATTAACAGTAGAAGTTAAATCTTACTGTAGTCTTCAAATCTGGGTACTGTCTTACATTTTAAAATCACAAAGGGAGTTTGGTCCCATCAGGCTAACGTGACAGTCTCGACTCATGCAGCTGTAAGGTTTTCTTATTCTTTTGTTTTTACTCGCGATCTTTACAACAGGCATTACATTACGTATTTCATGGCACACTCGTTTTATGTGTATTTGGCGCCACCTATTGTTCTGGGTGTATTATTGACAAAGTCTAGACCCTGAATATAAGATGACCGCATTTTTTCAGATGTATTTCCAAGAAAAAACATCGTCTTATATTCGGGTCTATATATGGTATATATATACTGTACATAGTATATTAGGCTATTCTATTTCCAAGGTTTGCAAAGAGGGTTGCTGTCAGAGGGTGAGATGTACAAACTGCAACCAGAAGGACACTAATGGAAAGGCAAGCTGTAAACACACACAAACCCATCCGTGAAATTTTCTCTCAAAGATCACAGTTGAAGCACCCAGGGTTACCCTCACTACACTTATCTGTGTATGGGCAAGGGAGAAACCGCTGCTTGTGCCATAGATCCAACGACGAGAAGATTGAGAGGTGAATGCAGTGCTGCATCTCCCAAAGAGATGTTGCATCGGATCCGATGAACAGAATGAGTGAGCCAATGCCACGCAGGCCTATTTATACCCGGATGTCCGTGGCGTGGCCAGCTATGCAAATTTTGCTCGCCAATTTCATTGGCCTTTTCTCAATGATGTCAGAGGATTCTGGGCTCCCAAATGCATCCCTAGTGTCAGAACTTCGACATAACGTCGAAGTGAATGACTGAAAGGGAACTTTTACTTAGCTACACTGGGCAACATTCCTCTCATTACTTAATTTTAATGCAATACATGTTAAGAAATGTGTAGTTTATTCCAAGCGCTTTTTTTCTTAGGCATGAGCAATGAATAATAAATTAATCACTCTTTTGAGTCAATTCTGTTCAAGGCCTTGATCAAACAAGTTGGCAAAATGGTCTGAAATGGTTCTCGATTTATTCAGTTCCCTGCACGCAAAGAATTGTCTGAAGTGGTTTCTCATTCGTACCGGGAAATTTAAGAACAGAGAGAATATAAAGATCATTGGATAAAGTGGCAATGAACCTAGAGTCAACTGAAACCAAATCTGCAAATTCTACTGCAGGGATCTCCAACCCTGCTCCTGGAGAGTTATCATCTTGTAGACTTGCAACCCTGCTCCATTTCTGGCATTTTATTAATAGTAGATTTGCTTTATTATGTTGCATCAGATTAGTTTTTGAGCAAGGTTTGCAACATTGAGCATTATAACTAATCACACACGTTTCTGTTGAGCTTTTGAATGCAATATCCAGTCAGAGGCATTTTGATTTGTCAACGCAGAGAACTCCAGAGTTGTCAGCGAGCATGCTCATTGACTGAATTCTGAAACTGCATTAATAAATTCTCTCATCAGCTTAAATAATAAACTGCAGAAAAGAGATTGATTGTGCAGTGTAGACAGCTTCAGTGATTATAACTGGAGTTTTTGCGAAAGTGCATAACTCGCATTACACTGAAGTCATGGACCGCTTCAGTGTTCTTTAGCTTTCTTTATATAATCTATTCCCAGTTTGAATAACCGTTTTGTTTTTCATGCTATTGATAGAAATAATTATCTGTAAAAAGCAATTCATAAACGGTTAATGTTTTTCCCCTTTCTATTAGGCCTAATCGAAAATAATGATCATTATTACAATATCAAGAGCAATAATCAGCAATAATGGTTTCTTTTCATGATATTGCAGATTCACACTCTAATGAGTTCCTGTTTTTTTGTGGTTTCTTTTTTATTTATAGGCTATTTACATTATGCAATTTTTGTGTAAATACGTGTACATGAGAAGAATTAAACAGTCTGTGTAAATAAACATAAATGCCATGTCAGATGGAGCTACAGTTAAAATTTTGCAGTGTAAAGATGGCTTTTGTTGATGCTGAAAAAAATGAGACTGGTAACAGTCTATAGTATTGTGATTGATTAAAGTGACTGGGTAAATTTTACAAAACAAACAACACAGATACATTTGATAAATTAGTTATACAATCGCTATAAGTAAAACAAAAAAAAAAAACAAAAATTAGCCTATGTCAAAAGTAACTAGTCACTGGTTACTTGAGTAATTTTTTCATTGGATACTTTTTTACTTTTACTAACTATTACTACTAACTATAGTAACTATTGGGGAGGGGTGTAATACTTTACTCTTACTTTAGTAAATTATTTATATTAGTACTTGTACTTTTACTTGAGGACAGTTTTTGGATACTCTACCCACCTCTGCATATAAGACTGACATAAGTGGGTCAAAAAAAAAAAATCACACTAAAGTGCAACTAGTTACGTTTAATATAAATTTTAAATATATTCGATTTTAATTTTAAATAATATGAAATTATGAATCCGAAAACATTACATTCTATTAACACTAAAGTATATTCTTTAAAGTGTCTAGAATTTATAAAGCCGCATATTTCCATCTTAAAAATATATCTAAATTATGACCAATGCTCTCAATGTCAAATGCAGAAAATTAATTTGTTAATTAATGCTTTCATGACCTCAAGGTTAGATTATTGAAATGCTTTATTGGGTGGTTGCTCTGCATGCTTAATAAACAAACTCCAGCTGGTACAAAATGCAGCAGCTAGAGTTACTACAACAACCAAGAAGTCTGACTGACTCCCTACTGAACATTGTATACATTTTAAAATCTTGCTAATTACTTATAAAGCCCTGAATGCTTTAGCTGCTCAGTACTTGAGCGAGCTCATATCACATTATAATCCTTCACGTCTGCTGCAATCTCAAAACTCTGGCCATTTGATAATACATAGAATATCAAAACCAACTGCGGGCGGAAGATCCTTTTCCTATCTAGCGCCCAAACTCTAATATTAGTCTGTTTCATTCTTATTCCGATGTTAGCGTAGCCACCCAGATCCAGTCCATTTCTAGACCAGATGTTCACGGAAGCAACTCAGATCCAGTCCATATCCAGACCAGAGGGTGGATCAGCACCTAGAGATGACCAGAGTGGAGACCATGTCAACTAGATGAGTCCTAGAAACAGATCCCCTGCTAAGACTTTGTCAACTAGACAGCCATCGGGACAAGACCACGGGAACCAGACAAGTCCTCTGCACAATCTGACCTGTGTTGCAACCTGGAATTAACACCATGCTGGTGTTCGTCTGGCCAGAGAATCTTTAACTGTGGGCCTCCGTCATCAGCTGAGCCTGGTTTCTCTCAAGGTTTTTCTCAATTTCTGTCACCGATGGAGTTTTGGTTTCTTGCCACTGTTGTCTTTGGCTTGCTTAGTTGGGGAAGCTTAATTTTTGGCAATATTGTCGGCTTGATTGCACAGACACTACTGGAAGAGAGCTGAACTGGATGATGACATCACTGAATCATCGAGGAACTGACTGTAACTGAAAAATTGACTGTCTGTTATTGTCCTCTTGCATTATTGACAAACGATTTCGCTGTTTGACACTGTAAAGCTGCTTTGACACAATCTGCATTGTATAAAGCACTATATAAGTAAAGGTGACTTGACTTATTATTTATGAAATACATACACTTTTTTTAAAGTATGCTAAAGTGTACTTCTTTTTCACAAGAGATTATAGAAAAGTGTGTACATTCAATTCAAGTTACAATGTAGCACACATTAATGTTATTTCTCCTAATTTTATTTAAATAGATTAAATGTTTTACTCTTCAGGTCATCAACAGGCAATCACCAATTATTAAATGATCAAGGCATTTGTGTGCCCAACTCAGATGCTGTACTATTTATCATAGAAAGGCTAATCAGTGTCAGTTTTTTTTAACTAATTACTGCATTTAGGATTGGTTTGCGTTTTTTTTCTCCAACAAAATATATGATGTTGCTTTATAAAGCTCTGCAAGGTCTTACCCTGAGTGGGTTCTCATTCAGATATGGTGGCTCTCCCTCCACCATTTCAATCGCCATGATACCCAGGGACCAGATGTCTACTTTGGGGCCATAGGCTTTCCGGGTTACGACTTCTGGGGCCATCCAGTAAGGTGTGCCCACCATGGTGCTACGCTTGTTCTGCTCAGGTGTGATCTGAGCACAGAACCCAAAATCCGCTTTAGAAAGAGAGAGAAGGTTAAGACCTTGGTCTTTTATGGATGACAGGACATTTATAAAGAAAATGTGAGTTGTGTTTGTAACACCAGTAATAAAAAAATTTATAAAAGGCAGTTTAATTTTTGTTTAACTTACTCAGTTTCACTGAACCATCCATGCCCAGCAGAATGTTATCACTCTTGATATCTCTATGAATCACCTGATTAGAATGGAGGAAATCCAGAGCCTGTAGACACTGTGAAGTCACATCCAAAAAGAGTTAAGTCAGATCAGAACTTCATAGTAATTCAGTCTGTGTGTATATATTAGGGGTGTAATCAATATGCCATGCCATTGTAAATTACGGTACAAAAATTATGATGATATGCATTGTGGGTGTTAAAAAAGATTTATTAAGATTAGGGATTTACCAATCAGGTTTTTTTGTGCCCCCGATCTGATCCAAGTCATTGAATATTACATTTGTGCTGATACCAAGTCCCGATCCAATACTTCACCAATCTAATGCTTGGTGCACACTTCAAGTACATTAAAGTTATAAAGTTAGTAATCCAATTTATACAGGGATGTGCAGAGAGTTTCTTTGTACAAAGAGATACATCTACGTCATGATATGTGAACTTACTTAATTTACACCTTCTTGGAGTTTGGGTGTGTACAATAAGCTGAATAATTGCACTTTTTATGATCTCAGAAACAGAACAGTTTCACCAAAACAATAACAACCCGTATTATAAATTAAACAGATCAAGTTCTATAATAACACAGATCACCAAAACAAGATTCAAGTTCAACCAACAACAATTCAAATAAATAAATAAAAAATATAATACCAACTAAATTTAGAGGCAAATTTAGAGTTGGCATTTTACCAACACATTTCATCAGCCAGGCCCAGTTCTATGGGGGTGCTAGATAAAGCTAGGTTTTCTCACACTCATGTGCATATTTTTTCTGTGATTCCCTCGCCTATTGCGAACAAGAAAGTGTGTCGTTCAGTGTATTTTCCATTAATAAATGCTAAATAAAGACAAAATAAACAGACCGCCAAGAAAAGCCCCGGTTCACAAAATGGCGGACTACCCTATGACAGTGTAAATTTTCAACCGCTCTCAACTCTGACCTCCTGCTAGTGCTTCCCGGAGCATTTCAGCAATGGAACAGAACTGTGTTTGTGAAGATGCAAACTCGATAAAAAACAGGGCATACTAGGCGGTGATTCTCAAGCACAACCTAGTTCAGGGATTTTATTTTCAAACTGAAAACTTATGCCACAACTTAATCAACTCAAAAAAAAAAAAAAAAGAAAAAGAAGGGAAAAAAACTTATAATAAGTAATAAATACAATACCTACCGTGACTACATTTGCCCCTCTCTAACTCACAGAGTCTATGGACTGCCGTACCCTGTTCAGCCGTAGAACCGTACTAACTACTACACCGGTTTTATACTTTGGTGACCAGCCCATTAACACCTATAGGAACACATACACACAGATAATGGCCGTTACAAATCCACAAACTAAGACCAGTCATTACACAAAACAAACCCTTCACCCACAAACCTTCACCCATTACATTAATTTTAATAATCAGCATTCATTATAAAAAACGAAAGAAGGGATATCTTGCATTAACTAGTCACATATCTTGCGCGGGGACAGGCTGAGGGGTAATCGCGATAGTCTCTCCTCTCTCCCTTATTAGACAAATGCCAGCACATCATCCTAGCATTTGAATCCTTGATATGGTTCATCCACTGTAGTGCTTTATGATCAGTCTCCAGTACAAACTCCCATCCAAGCAGATACTACTTGAAAATGTCAAGGGCCCATTTTATCGCCAAACATTCTTTCTCAACAATTCAGTATCGTACCTCTCTCAGGAACAAATTGCAACTGATGTAAGCGATGGGGTGTAGATCTCCTTGCATCCCCTGAAGAAGAACAGCTTTTACGCTAATATCTGAAGCATCAGTTTGCTGTATAAAAGGTTTATCAAAATCAGGACAAAATAAAACTGGCTCTTGGCACGGAGCATCCTTAATATTCTGAAAAGCCCGATCCACTTTCTCTGTCCACTGAACCTGGTTCAAACAGTTCTTCCGAGTCAAATCAGTCAGTGCTCTTACCAAGAAGTTGGGAACAATCCGCCTGTACCAGTTTCCCATTCCCAGAAATGATCTCATCTGAGACTTTGTCTGTGGTAGGGGACAATTCTGTACTGCCTGAATTCTCTGAACTTGAGGTTTAATAGTCCCTCGTCCAATCACATACCCCAAATACTCAGTTTCTGCTCTTGCAATTGCACACTTGGAAGGATTGATGGCGAGCCCAGCTGCTCTAATATGATTAATAACCAACTCGAGATATTGTAGATGTTCTTCCCACATTGAACTGTGAATGATAATGTCATCCAAATAAGTTGCTGTAAAGTCATTCAAACCAACTAATACCTGATCAACAAACCGCTGAAAGATCGCTGGAGCCCTGTCAAGGCCAAAAGGCATCTTACAAAAATGACAGAGCCCCCAAGGGGTTCGGAATGCTCTCAGCTCCCAAGATCTGGCACTCAATGGGATCTGCCAATAACCTTTAGATAAATCAATAGTAGTTAAGTAATTGGCTTTTCCCAGACGGTCACAAGGTCATCAGTCCGTGGAATCGGATAAGAATCAAACTTTGATACAGGGTTAAGATGTCTAAAGTCAACACAGAAGCATAGGCTGCCATCCTTTTTAGGCACCAAAACAACTGGGCTACACCACTCACTTTTTGATGGTTCCACAATGTTCATGGCTAGCATCTCATCTAATTCTTTGTGCAAAGCTTCCAAGAGTCACTCAGGTATCCTATAGCTTATACGTTTTGGGCAAGCTCCATCTCTGAGTACAATGTCATGTTCAACTAAAGTGGTATATCCTGGCTTCTTCTGGAAAACTTGGGGATCACATAGCCTCTTAATCTGCTGAATTTGGGACAACAGGTAAATATTGGGCTTCTATCTCTTCCTCACCTTCTACCTTCCGAATCAGGAACACGCCTGCATTATCCTCAAGCAACAAGTAGCAACTTCATTCGTAACAAGGTCCAGCTTCCTCAACACTTTAAAGGGGCTCTGCCATTTGGCAGTTATCTTGCTCGCATCAGTGGGCAACATTACCAATACATGAGTGCCTGGCTCAAAGTTCCTTGCTCGAGCTCTCTGATCATATCAAGTCCTTTGCCGATTCTATGCTTCCGCCATACTCTCCTGGGCCAGTGTACTCATGCTTTCCAGCTTCTCTTGCATCTGAACCACATAGTCAACAATATTAGTAGAACTTGCCTTGCCTTGTTCCCCATTCCACAGGGCTTTCAGCATCATCAATGGCCCTCATACCTCCTGTCTGTATCCAATCCAGTTGAGGCCTGGGGAACTTCCCTATAGGCAAGAAGCGGATATGGAAGACACTGATCCCAATCATCACATTTGTCGGAAACTTACGAAGCATTTGTTTCAAAGTTTGATTAAAATCAGTCAACCCATCAGTCTGTGGGTGATAAGGGGTGGTCCTTACTCCTTTTTTACCCAAAAGTCTATACGCCTGCTTCAGCAGTTCCAATATAAAGTTAGAGCCTTGATCTGTAACTATAACTTTAGGAAACCCTACTCTAGAGAACAATTGTTGGAGGGAGTACGCTATAGCTCTAATCTGTAATTACTAGGGCTGTGAATCTTTGGATAGACAGCGAATGGATTCGATTCACGATTCATATGTTTTCGATTCGATTCAAGAACGTTTTTTGCAAATTCAGAATGATTCAATTTGATTCGATTCACAATTAAATTTGATTCGATTCGATTCTGCATTCTTTAAGTGCATTCACAGGATTATTTAAATGCTTCCCCAAAATTATTTAAATGCTTAGTCAGGGGGCAAATTACACAGCAGCCTTTATGGTTAGAGAACCATAGGTTACAGAAAAAAAAACACTTTTGTCCATTGTATGATGCTATGGCATGACATGGCATATGTAGAAATTGATGTAAGCCAAGATTGTTAAAAGAGCTTTAAATGTATGTATAGGCTAACATTTTGTCACACCAGGGGTGTATCCATCATGCAGAACTGACAGAAATGTCAAATACAATAATTTTATGTAGGCCTATGTACTGTATGTATTTATTATTATTATTCTTTTTTTTTTTTTTACAAGGAATTATTTTTCTCTCTTATCTCGAGTTTGCTATAAGAAATCAAATACACTGCTGACAATAATCAGTCATTTGTAATCTATAATTATTTCCTAATGGCAATTTTATGATTGTTTTATATAATGTAATGCATTTAAGGTTCCACTTAAGGGGGTGTATTGACGACCCAGTGCATTTATTTACAAAAGTGATCCAAACACTCCAAACAACAATTGAGCCTTACAATTGACATTGAAAGACTTGACTAAACAGATCTTACGAGGCATGAACAGACTTGAGCAAAACAACGTGACTTGGCAATGACATGACTCCCCACAGCAGAGTTACAACATATACCACAAAAGACATGGCAACATGAGGTGCTACTTTCTAGCAAACAATGAGGTCCATGACAAGAACAAACCATATGGGAAACAAACACATGACCTAGACAACCATCAGACAACCCAAGGAAAGCGGAACCAATGCTGAATACTATGGCAAGGAAGCATGACACAAACAGGACCCCGACTAAACCCAAAATGAAAGACAGGAAAACATGAACATAACACAACCCAAAACACACCTTACATGCCCCCCCTCGATAAGTGGCGCTCCGCGCCCAAACAAAATCCAAAAAGTCCAGGAAGGTGGTGGAGTGGAGGCCTAACTGGGGGAGGACGGAGGGCCAGGCCCATGAAGTGGAACAGGGTAGTCCATGACTGATCAGGCACTAGTGGGAGTCCCATGGCAAGCAGGCCTGATTCGGGTCGGGCTCTCCATGGCGTGCACGTCAGAGCGGTTGCCCTCATCTGTCGTGCAGTCATTAGCAGTATAGCCAGTGTGGATCACGTCACAAGCCGGCACCCTAGCCGTTGCATGCACGAGCGGCGGCCGTGTGGTGAAGCCGGCCGAGCAAGACGCATGGGCGGAGTCATAGACATTGACCGACACTTGACTGGATATAACAGGCAGAGAGTTCTGTGCATGGGCCGTCCCTTGGCCGTGAAGACAGACAGTGAGGTCATGAACGCCTCCTATGTGTCCGTGATCCGGACAGACAGTGAGTTTGTGAACGGCCTCCGTGCCCGTGACAAGACAGTCTGTGAGTTCGAGAACAGCCTCTGTGGCCATGACAGGGCAGACAGTGAGTTCATGAACGGCCTCCATGGCCGTAACAGGACAGGCAATGAATTCATGGACGGCCATGAATTAAAAGTCATGCTACGAAAGGAAACACACTACCCAAAACACCACATTACATTTCCTTCCCTCGTAAGGGCCCATCCTTGCCGTGAAACGCCAGATCTGAGTTCATGGATGGCCTCCATGGCTGTGACAGGACAGACAGTGGGTTTGTGGAATAGGCTACTACAAACAATTATTTACGTTTTCTGCACAGAATTAGGTAGAAAATATACTTTACAGTTTCTGTATTGTAATAAATGATATGTCGATTAGCACTGCATCATTCATAAATTTTATTTATTGTGTTTATTGTCTTAGCGTTTCACCAGTTCATTCTGCTTTTTATTTAACTTAGCTGCAGGGATATATGCCTTTGTCCATATTAGGCATTTCCTGGCAGGTCTTCTTTGAGCGCGAGATCACTTCTATTTCAGTGCGAAAACTGCTCCAGTTCAAAATACCACATATGCATATAGTTGTAACTTTCTCTCCATCTGCACAATGGTCATTCTGAACCAGAAACTGTTCTCCCATGTCTGTTTTCTCGATGCAACCTGAACCCGCTGTCTACTCGTGCTTACTGTCAATGCTCCAACCGGGTGAATTATCTTCATACCCCTTGTTCGCTTATCTTATTTTCTTCAAGGGGTTGTTGACTGCATGTTCGTGCATTATTTCCTAACGTTTTCTAGTGACATGCCGGTGACGCCTGTGTTAAAACCTTTTTAATCATTCATGGAACTGTGCGGACACCGGGTGGAGGCACCACTACATTTTTGCTCCATCCAAGCAATAAATGCGCTGCCTTCTTCTGCTCAGGAATGTCGTCGGCATGACCGAGAGCCATTGAAAAACTAGTCTCACCATGCAAAGTAAAACTACTTCACATTACTGCATTACTGGCCACGACTACTAAGGAGAGATCACACATCAGCTGCTCAAAAAATGTGTCAGTGAGACGAACGGAGTGCGAGCGCAATCCAGTGACAGTCACAGGCGGTAAATAGTGGAGCGCATGAAGGAAAAATGCGAGGGCACGAACACTGTTCAAGGTATCCATTAATTTTTGCTTGTAGTAATTTAATGTGTATATATTTTGAAAGCATTGAATCGCTGTAGAAATCATGATTCATTCGATTCTCAGCATTTTAAATCGATTACTGTCCGAAATCGACGATTCACAATTCAAAAATTCATGTTTCATTGAAATCGTGGCATACCATGTTTCGATCTGTTTGTCACTCTCTCCGTTGCTGGTTTGTCAGGGGCAGTTATCGGAGAAAACGAGTGAATCGTTACACCCCTATGTAATACCCACATATTCAGCTCGTGTTCCCGTGACGTCTTCCTCATCAAAGGCTCAACATTATCCATACCCAACTGCTCAAAAGGCACCCCAATAACAGGAAAAGGCTCAAGTGGGGCTCTAGGAGGAACCTTGACACTGTCTGTTGACAATGCTGGCAAGTTTTACAAAACATTGCTGTCTTTTCTCATAACTGGCCAGTAAAAATGAAATGTTATCTAAGCTGTTATTTTACGTCTGTCTAGATGGCCCGACCATGGTATTGACATTTCCAAAGATAGTCTCTTTGAAGAAGTGTTCCACATCATCTTCTTCATTAAGTGGCTGTAGACGTGGCTCTGTCATAGCCCTTGACTGCTCTACAGCTTGACTAGCGATATATGGTGAATCCTGAGGTACATTGGCTCGACCACCTCCTTGATCCGAAGAGGTATATTGAAGACATGAAGGAGGAACAGAAGTCGGCATTGTTCTCGTATGTACTTCCTCTTGAAGAAGCGTAAATTGATTTTGAAGAGCATTCTATCTGGTCTCCTGCCACGCTGCCTACTGGTCAAGTCGTTTGTCTCTCTGTTGCTGCATCTTGATATGGGCACGGAGCATGTCCCGTATCTCCTCTACCGTAACATTCTTTGAATAGTGATTGACTCCGGCAGATCCTCAGCATCAACTCCTCCTGTACCTGTTGCCGCCAGTTTATCATCTTTTACAACTCTCTTCGGTCCCATTCTAACCAATGTAAGGAAAAAAAGGAAGAAAAAAAAACTATGCTGCTGCCCCCTACTGGCACAATCTCACCACTGGAAGATTCAACCAGTAGGAAAAAAATTATAAAAAATGGGGCAACGGGCCTCATCACAACTTTCAGGGATGTTATTTTCAACACAAAATTACAAAATAAAGTAAAACAAAAACACAATTATACAATAAAGATAGGTGACTACATTTGCCTCTCTCTAACTCACAGAGGTCTATGGACTGCATTACCTGTTCAACCTTAGAACCCCACTAACTACTGCACACACCGTTAGGCTTTATACTTTGGTGACCAGCACCAATTAACACCTAAAGGGAAACACATACACACAGATAATGGCCATTATACAAAATACACAAACATAAAAACATTCAATAAACAAAACAAAACCCTTCAAAACACAACTTCCCCAAATTACATTAATGTATAAATCAACTTTTATTTATATATAAAAAAAAGAAAGTGGGAATTCTTGGAATTGTTATTCTTCTTTTCCTTTAATGATGTTTGGCAAACCTACTGGAAGGTATATACCGCCGCCTACTGCACGACACAAGCATGACAACTTACGTAAAATAATGATCGGCTGAGGAAAGCTGACACTAATCTGTTAAAAAAATGTTTAAATGGCCCCGCTGGGTACATCCCTAAAATTCGTATTAAGTATTAAGTTCTTTCAATCCACCTTTTTCCTGAACCCGGAAGTCTCGCCCGACTGGAACGATGCTTTACATTTCCGGCCTCTGATGTTTCTAGTCAAATTAACATATTTTCCGAGCTGCTAATATAACGTTAAACCTATGAAAATGGTTTTAAAAAGCACATGGTGCCATAGTTTCATCACTTTACAGTGTCACAATGACAATGTCTTTTTGCAGTAACTCACCTGTCATAGTTTTTAATGCTTGGTATGTCTACATGAATGACCTTGTTAACTGCATTAAAAACACACGAGTGCACATATCCTACAAACAGCTCCTGATCAGGGTGAAGTTTGCGGGATTTTGTCCTCAAAATGATAAGAGCTCTCATTATATTAACTTTTTCTTTATTTTTTCACACACAGTATTTTAACTTAAGCGCTGCAAGCCATGCTCATTTTATTTCGTCATCATTTATGCAAGGTATACAACGCCGGACATGGACAGATTTGCTAGTGCGCAAAACAAGTACTTTACAGGAATTCCATATTGTTTCCGTTACCGTGGCAGCCAACAACAGCACAGCAACCCTGTGCACATTTTTATATTTAGTTTTATTGAAAAAGTATCAGTTTAATTAATTCAGTAAATTTTTTTACCCCATTTTAACATGGATTTCTATGGAGACCAGAACACAAGAGCACCCAGACAGAAGTTAGAATCCATCATGGCGGCGCTCATCAGTTACTCAGGAAAAAGGTGGATAGTGTAGGGCCTCTGTGAACAGACACAAATGAACGATTGAATCTCTGCATTCCACTGGAAAAACTAAGGTCTCCTCCCAACCATGTGAGAGTCATAAAACTGAACCATGGTCAGCCCAGTGCTGCCAATGGTCTCAAATAAGTTCCTGTCCCGCTCAGCTTATCTTTACAAGAAACACAAGGAGAGATTTACAAGAGATTTACAAAACCACATCCTGGGTCGGTAAGCACTAAGACAGCAATAACTGACCCTTTGCATCTGGATTCATTTAAGCAACAGAACATCAGTGTTGTCTCGTGACTGGCTTCAGCATAAATAAACTGTCTAATAAACAACAGAACAAAGAACCTGGTATCTGGAAATGTTCCAGCGACAGACACTCCTGGACCCCATGACCGTTTAATGCATAAATTGATAATCCGATAAACAGAAAGCGACAGATTAATAGCTCCATGTCCGAGCGAGAAGAATGGCAGATCTACAACCGTGACATCGTCATGACCTCAGGACATCTCCCATTTTCTCCCTGCATTCCAAAAGGGACGCACCCTTTTCTCTCCTTTGGTCAGATAAAGGGACATAAAACTTACAACAGACAATTTCAAAAGACAATCATTTAAGTATAAAAAGGGCAACTATATCCACAAATAATATGTTTGTTGTCTTATATACGCTTGGTGTGTTTATTGTAACCTATGACGTTTAGTCAATGTTTTATAACCCCTTTTAGTAGATAAAAGTATTAATGTGTATGCAAACTACCTGATATTTTAGTTTGAATGAAAGCTTGCTTTATTCGCCGAACATTGGCGTGAATGAAAAATTGTTATCCGGCATCATTTTCTGGTGATAATATTGTTTATAAGAAGTTATTAAAACTTGCAGAAATACTCTCCACAGTTGTGACAACATTGACCCTTCCCGTCAGGGTGAACAGTGGGGGCATGGCTACTTCTTGTCAAGTAATTTGTCCTGATTGGAACAAACTCTGGGACGGACTATGCCGCGATCAAAAAACCCAATGCAAAACAGATTCAATCGCCTTTCGCCCTTTGTGTTAATCGCGCTCCAACTTGCGCTCACCAGCTGCACCATCAAGCGATCGGTCATCCAGAACTCAAACACTCCGTTGAAGCTCGTGAATCCAGAGATCGTCGAAAGCCTAAGTCTTGGCAAATTACGTTAAACCGTCAGAAGAACTGCCCAACCTCTGCGTCACTCAGAAACCCAACCAATTCCAGGATCATTTCCCAGAAACTACGTCATCCAGACGCCAGATCAGGCAACCATCAGCAGCCCCAGATTCCCGCAATCAGCCAACAAGTCTTCTCAATTCATGCATTGTCCAAAACGCAAGTAACAGCAACTCTTTTCATCTCTTGCGGAACTGGTGAATTGAGTTTAAGCAGTAAACGTAAGATAAATCTCTGCTTTGGATCTCTATGATGCAATTGAAAAGAACTCGTAAAAATGAGTGGGTTGACTTTGGAACTTCCTCAGAACTCTGTTAAGTACTGCCGTCCTTTCAACGATGTGTGGGGTGTTGTTTCTTAGTTTAGTTTAATGTAATCTAGAATAGCCAATAAACTGTTGTTTCATTATAAGAATTATTGTCTTGTGTCATGAATTTTCAAAGTTAAACTCCGATCCAGCTACCTAGCTCGTAGCTTATAAGTGATCACAAGCATGTATTAACCTTTGGCCGGGGATAGTACAAATATTCAAATTGGTAATATATACTGATGTTAACGTCTTGCTGGACGAACAGTTGATAAAGTGTAACCTATCAAATTTGAAATCAGTTCTAATCAGGTTGACTTCGAATCTTCAGATTCGATTGCTCTCAAAACCTGAGCTAAAATAATAATAATAGTTAATTTCATTACAATAGTATTCATGCTCCACACTGTGCTGCTGTGAAAGTGATGTAGAGCTTGATAAAAAAACTAGTATTGAAATACATTTTAAATGTATGTTTTCCGTGATAGAGCATTTAGGTATAGCACAGGGGTAGGCAAGTTCGGTCCTAGAGAGCCGCAGTCCTCGAGAGTGTCATCTCCAACCCTAATAAAACTCACCTGCCTATAGCTTCCTAGTAACCGTTTAGACCTTGATTGGCTTGTTCAGGTGTTTGATTAGGGTTGAAGCTGTACCTATGCAGCTCTGTCGTAGACGCGAGGACTTGGCCTTCTCCCCCTGGTATAGCATAATTCTGTATTTTTAGCTATGTAGAATTAAGAATATTTCTATTTTGGTATCACCATTGCCCTGTGCATAAAGGTGAAGGACCAAGTTTGTTCAAGTTTTGGAAGTAATATTTTTTTATTTTAGCTTTGTTTAAAGTATTGTTAAAGGATTGTACCAAATCAAACCAAATCATGACATGAGAGTATCATTACACCCCTAAATATACTATATACATTACACTCTGCATATACTATATGTTGTGCAATTTGTATGTGTATATGTTACCTCTCTGCACACTGCAGCAATCTGTCCCTCATCCATGCATGTCTCGGTTACCACATCAGTAAGTGAACCACCTGCCAAATATTCCATCACCACCCACAACTCATCTCCAACTAGATAACTGAGACAGAAAGACGAAAACAATTCATATTACAGGCATCAACCTGACCACTGAATGCTAAGATGGTAGTAACATATGGTACCTATATGGTATCTATATAGGTAGTTTTCAGTATTTCAGGTTGAGCAAAAAAGTTTAATGCTTTGCTAAATATTTGTAATGTTATTTACAATTATTCAAATAGCAGATTTATAAATTTTTATAAAGATTTTTTATTAGATTTTTTTAATCTAAAAAGATGTACAAATGAGAATACTACAAGTAGAAACATTTAATCCAATTGAGAAAACAATACAGTACAAATGTTAACAAAACATTTGCTAAAAATGTTTATGTATGTGCTATTAAATAAACATTATGGCTATCAACAGCATAAAACAACTTATATTAATTAAGTTTGGCATTATCCCGATTAATCTCACATTTTGAATTTACTGCTTTTTCCTCTAAATATAGATTTCTGTTATTCGTAGTCCATTTTCTTTCGACCATTAAATTGAGTATTCACATTCTGTCTGAAAATGCTTTTATGAACAATGTACATTGAAATTTGTTATGTTCACGAATAAGGCCAAATAGCCATATTCACACACACACACGCACGCACGCCCACACACACAGGTATACATTAACATGTTAATCAGTTAATATATATTAAGACTGAAGGTTGTACCTATCCAAGTAGTTGACTATATTGGGGTTTTTGTTTTCCCTCATCACAAGGATCTCATTAATAATGAGCTCTTTCTTTGGCTGCTGTTGCAGATTCATCTGTTTGATTGCCACCTGAACAAAGTAAAAGGCACAGAGGTCAGCAAAGGGAAGGAGGACAATATTGCAAATGTGGATGCTTTCTTAAAACTGAAACAATCTGGTTAACCTCTTGTCCTGTGGCAATATCGATAGCTGTGTATACTGTCCCAGATGCCCTAAAAACAAAGCAAAGAAGCAGGTGAAAACTTGTAAATTGTAGTGACTCATACATGAATCAATGACCAATAGGGGGCAGCCTTGGATTATATTATTTTTCAGCATTTAATTTAGCAATTAGAATTTTTGTAATGCTCTCAGACCACCTCTCAAGAAATATGTACATGTGTATATGGGTATTTGACATGCCCTGCGGTGAGACAAGCTATACTTTCTAAAACTACTTTAAACAAAATTTCTTATAATTTAGCTTTAATAATGTCATATTGTTTGAAAGACTACATTTGTGTTTTTACAAATGCATTTGTTGCACCACAAGACCATTTAGATTTAACAAGTAAATTCAATCAATCAGTAATTAAAAAATAAATAAAAAATGGGTGCTAATGGCTGAGCACCCACAAACAATTTGTGAGCATGCAGCGGCAGAACATAAAACAGTCACCCTTTATATTAGGTGGCTTTAACTACTTAACATTAAATACCTAAAATTTTCTGGAAAATTCCCACATTTGAAGGAACGAGTTTGAGGTATAGTATAGGATTAGAATGAAAGATTTGGGTTACTGTTAGGGGTACGTTAACAGTTAACAGTGTAACTACAAATGTTACTTAATAAGTAAATTGTATCAAATGTTAAAGTACACAGTACACTCTAAAAAAAGATGGTTCTTTAAAGGTTCTTTACATGCAGTAATGGTTTTATTTAGAACCATAGCATTCTGAATCTTTGTCTTAGAGTTTAGGGTTCTTTGTTCCCGCCCCTTTTGTTTTTTTAAATCTGTAACTGTCAAAGCACCTCATTATTGAATTTCTGGAGTTCAGTGATCCAACTACACAGACTGTCAACACACTCTCAACAAGTAAATGATTTCATTCTTAAATTTAAATACAAATTTAACTTTAAAAATGTAACTGGCTTCCAAACAAACATGTTCTTATCTTTTTTTGTTTTGTTTTTGGTCACATATAAGTGTTTGCAGCTCTGCTAAGCTGTGGAAACGTCTCTCCTCTTCTCCACTAAGTAAGTACAAACCCGATTCAAAAAAAGTTGGGACACTGTACAAATTGAAAAAAAACAAGTGTAGCATCTGACCAATCAAACAACAAATATATTTGTTTAATATTGACAAATACTCTGTAACACCCCTCGGTTAACAAGCCATATGAGGACCCATGAAACCTTCCCCCCGGAATGCGTAACACCCTAGGAAGTCGAACAGGCCTCTTTGTTGCATGCAACCAACGCTGATATCACTGGGTTCATTTGCCAAAAGTATCTAAAGCAGGGAAAATCCCTGCATGTCCCAGGACAAACGCACAGTAGAAATGGACTTTTCTACTAATTAATTAATAGGAAAACCTTCTTTGAATGAACACCCATATTCTTCAGGCCATTGTGTATATTATTGCTGTGTTGTATTTAATCTGTTGGATTATAGACTATTTTTATTCATGCTTACGATTAACCACTCATTCATATAAGTAACTCTCCCATGTCTAGTATCTATGAATTCATCTTCGGATGATCTAAATGAGAGTGCATATTACATGTTGATACCTATGCAACATATTAGTGTTCTAAGAGTCTTTATTAATTGTTACACAAGCTTCATACCACAAATTACCATGCTTTCCAACAAAGGGCCATAAAAAACGCCCTGCATCTCAGAACCCCCACTTGAGGTTCCAGACATTCTCATTGGATAAGCCCATCTTGAGAAGCGGGGATCTTCTCCGACCTTAAAGGACACACTTCATGTGACCCGCCCAGTCGGAGGTTCGGTCAGATGCTAAGATGAAGATGTGAGAAAACGCTGCAGGATACAAAAGCATTGTGCCAGGCATTTCGGCCTTGACTTTTCCATTAAACACCGATCTCGGACTCAAAATGGTTCTTTCCGCACTAATTTCAGAAAGTCTTGGGCCTTAAGCTTGCATCGGGAATCTCTTTCAGACAGCCGAGACTCGCAAGTATCAAACTTAGTCTTATTAATTGATACATTAAGTATCAGTTACACCTTTTTACAAAGGTGTGTTTGAACTAAGAATCTGATGTATCCCTCAGGCTTAGATCTGCTGAATATGCAAATGGTTCCATAAATTTCATTCCTTATGTCTCTTTCTGTACTGCGTTAAACTTTAACCCTTTCCTATACCAACTGTATGCGTGTGTATGTGTGTGTTAGACCAGTTTATGTGTTTATGTAGGATGTTAGACCAGTTTATGTGTTTATGTAGTATGTTAGACTAGTTTAAGTGTTTATGTAGTTAATAAAACCTTACTTGTATCACACTTGACGTGTTCAATGTTTGCTCATAACCGGAGTCACTAATCATGCAGATTTACGTTACAAGCTTTGTAGAATTGTACAGTAAGAAAGTTATTTCCCTTAACCAGGAAATTAACGTTCTTAGAATTGACAAGACAGTTGACCCTGAGAGGTCAGCTAAATATCTACAGCGGATCTAAAATATGAATAGTTAATTATAACTAGTTATGGTTAATTATTCATATTTCCCATGAGCTGATTCGCTACAGATTTTGGTGGAGAATGCGGGCATGGTAAAACGAAAGTTATGAGTTTAAACACTGTCAACTTAAAAGTGTGTGCGTGATAGTCCAGGTTAAAATAGGGCGTGACTTCAGATGCCCTGTTGTGTCCCTATTTGCTGGCGTGTTTAGATGCAGATAAAGTGGGGGTTTGAATTGGTACCGCTATTATGATTGGAAGAGTCTTTATGTATTTCATGCTTAATGGTATCAGTGTAAGGTTAATCTGATTTTAGCAAAGAAACCCTAATTTCAGTATTAAAGCATAAATCTGTTCTGACAAAGCATAAGTCTGAATCTCAGCTCAGCGGCATGTCCAAACTGTACCATAATGTATAATGCTTTAGTGAAGAAATCACAAAATTGCAGTATTGTTTAAATTGTTTCTTTGAAGAAGAAATCTCAGTATAGTTATATCAAGGTAGATGTGAGCGTTGCTCCTCTTTCTACAGCATAAAGGCCTTATAGTTTATAATTAGATTGAAGCAATTCATCTACACTTTGACTGCATACATACAAGCAACCTGGTGGTCATTATGTGTTTCTGTATGGTAATACTGTACTTTAGTGTGAGGCACACATAACTGCATATATGTTTAAACCGGTTTTAACTTACAGTAAACCCATTTTGTAATTCTTTAAACAAGTGCAAGAAGTTTATTGTTACATTAGAGAAGCACTCACCGAAGTGCTTATGTAATGCAACAAGTCTTGAAGGCTGAAAGCACCACGTTCTAAAACTGGGCAACTTTTAAAATAGGCAGACACTAAACTGCTTTAATTGCACTGGCATGCATTGGTTACCGTGACAACAACTTGTCACAGGAAGCGCTAACTTCACATAGCACAACACGCCATGTTGTAAACAAACCACCTGAAGCAGCTAAGCTAACACAACTTAGCATAGTTACATCTTAGGCTAAGCTACCAAATAGCTTTAACAATTAGGGGTTAACACTCTTTAATTGAAGCTTTTAAATACAGCATGTGTGTATGCAGTGTGAAGTAATTTGAATTTAACCTAATCCCTGGTTTCTGATTTTTCCATTTCCTCTTTTTCTATGTTTCTCAATCTTCAATTAGTCTAAGCGAATTTAACTATCTTTTTACATGTTATGCCCCCTTTTGTTCTGATGTTCTCTCTGAACCTCAAAAGGAAACAGAGACATTTCTATTTTTGATTTGTTTATTTTCAAACATGTGCCCTAATTTTTAAGACCCTGTTACAAAAGTCATCTAGACAAACACTAGGGCATAACTATCATCCTGAGTACCAAATAATAAGCATAATCTGAATAGAAATGCTCTCCTTTTCCTTCTGCTTTTCCCTTTTCTCCTTCATACCTCAGAGATTAAGCCTGTTTGGGGAACCGTCAGTAAATTCTGAGTGATAATTTGACAATAAGAGTAGTCTTAAGTCATCAATCAAAATACTGTTTACGCCCTTTTCAGCAAAACATTTGCTGACCCAAAACTATTTTAGCATTCCCACTCTGTTTTGATCTTGTAGTAGTCTCTAGCCCTTACACTCAACACAAGTTTGCCAAAATGTTGCAGATGCTCAGACTAACTGCCCAGAATGCAGACCAAAGAGGACTGGCCAGGCGTTGTGAGGAACACCCCCTACCCAGGGCCGACGACCACCTACTGAGCCGAAAGCAACTGGACACAGAGAGAAGTGTACCTCAGACTCAGGACTCAAGCGAGAGTTATGACTACAAAAAGCTCACCAAGGTCATCATCGTCCTGGCCCACAACCTAATGGGATTGAAACAGGAGGAAATTGATAGACTTCAAGAGACTCTGATCCAGCAGCTGAACAACACTCAAGACAAGCTTGACATGTACCGAAGAGAACTCAGGGACTCCTATAGGCTGCGAAAGGAAACGCAGTGGGAGAGACACCCTACTCCTGCATCCTCATTCAGCCGTGCAAACTCCCTCATATGCAACAAGCTACGAAGGGGGGAGCCAACACTTTCTGCTTAACAACTGACAGAACAGAACTGTAATACTTCCAAGCATCCCCGCAGCAGCGCATGATGTGACCCCCAGAAACTTTGACAAGCTAGCCAGAAAAATCCCAGCATTCACATGGCTAGGGAAACAATAGTTTCCTACTTTATGCAATACGAGCAGTAATTTAGAACGGTGGAATCGTTTTAAACATTGCTTGCAAGCAGACCCAATAATCAATCTTATGTGTCCGTCCCATAACATTTACATAACTTCTTATACATGCACATACCAGTTTCTGATCAAAATCATATAAAATTATAGTTTGAATGCGCCTTCCTACAAGCAGTAAGAAGTTTTCAGTGCTATAATGTGTTTAAATCGTACGATAAGAAACTAACCTGACTTTAGCGAAGAAATCCTAATTTCTGTGTTAGTGGAGCATAGGTCTTTTTCCTGACGACGAAACCTCAGGATTAGCAGCTCATATAAATGGTACCAGAATAAAACGGTCTGATTTTGGGCGAAGAAATCCCCTTCTTCAGTACTGTGTAGGTGATCTGAGCGATGCTCCTCATTTCACTGATTTAAGGCCTTAGTATGTGTTATGTATCATTGTATTCATATCGACCCACTCATGTGAAACATTTACGTAACTTATACATGCGCGCACCAGTTTCTGATTATAATCAGATAAAACTATAGCGTGAAGGTGCCTTCCTACAGGTAGTAGAACGTTTCAGTGCTATAATGTGTTTAAATCGTACGATAAGAAACTAACCTGATTTTAGCGAAGAAATCCTAATTTCTGTTGTTAGTAGAGGGTACGCCTTTTCTGACGGGTAAACCTCAGATTAGCAGCCCATATAAATGGTACCAGAATACATCAGTCTGATCTTGGCCGAAGAAAATCCCTTTTTCAGCACTGTGTAGGTGATCTGAGCGATACTCCTCATTTCATTAATTTAAGGCCTTATTATGTGTTACGTATCATTGTATTTCATTTTGACTCGCTCATGTGAAACATTTACGTAAAATTAATGGTGTTATTCTAGCGTAGCTAACTACGAATCCACCATTGCCTGTGAAGTGAATGTGCTGTTTTGAGTAATGAATGAATTTGTATGGGACATGCATGAGTTTCCCATGCATGCTCACAGCAGTGCAAGTCTGCTCCACGTGCACCTGTTGTGAGCTTGCATTGGTCTCCTAGCAACACGTGACCCCGGAAGTGTGAGCAGACTCTTCCGGTTAATCTGACAACAGCACCCACTTCACAGACCTGTGTGTAAACAAAGAACTGCGTGTAAACCAACGCTAACTCTTAAGCTAAGCCCTTTACCTCAACTGCTAGCTGTTAGCATCCGACTAACGCTAGATAGGCGTGTAAAGTGTAACTTTCTAACCACACCTCTCTCTCCCTCTCTCTCTCCTGGTGTCACTTCCTGTTGATGCCATCACAGGTCCCTGTGGTCCCTACCCACATACTGTAGTTTTACTTGTGTTATTGTTTATTTTTTTGTTTTGACTTTATTCTACCTTTTTTATTTTATTGCATTTATTTACATTTGTTTAGCACAAATGTACCAATTCAGCTACATTGATTTGTATTAAATTTGAGATTTAATTAAATCAAAAAAATAAATAAAAATGTTTTATTTTATTTATTTATTTAATTTTTTTTGTTTTTTTTTTTTTTTAAATTTTTTTTATTTTTTATTTTCTTTCCCTTTTAATTTCCTACAGCTCTTAGGACCCCTTTTTATTTTAATTTTTGTTTGTTGTGTTTTACTTTTACCTTATTTTAGTTATTTCACCATCACCATCTTCGCTTTTTGTATAGGATTACAGTAGTTCTAGCAACTGTTGTGTCCTTAACGAGTTATACAGGTTATTAGTAGCCTAATCCCTGTTTCCTCTCTACTTCTCCTCATGCCTCAGTGCCAGGCCTAATACATTGAAAGGCATCTACCATTCAACACAATGTAGGCTAAGATTGAACTAGGAACAATTCCCACTGTTTCTTTTTCTTTTGACGAGGTATTTGGTGGGTCCCTGCTAGTTTAGCTAACAGCCTAACCCTAGGGTTATGAAGCCTATTGCAGCATCACACACAAGTGACACCTGCTTAGCCATATCTCTTAGAAAAAACTAAAATAGGTAAAATCTTCCTTTTTTTTAAGTTCATCTTCTTTTATTTCAGTTTCGTCATACTGACCAAACCCGTGAACCATCAGTGTTTTAAGTAATAGTTTGACTACATGTATAGCCCGGTCATCAGCTGACCCCTGCTTACAGCCCCCTCAACAAAGTTACGCAAACTCTCTCTTTGTGTTGACAAACACAAAAACATAGCACCCTACCTCACTAGCTGCCTCCCACCAGCTATTCATACCTTACACGGCCTACACAGCCGTTCCCCTTAGAGACACCTTAACACCTCTGTACGTACCTGCATTTGCTGTGTGCCTCTCTCTCTCTGGTGTTCCCACAAGTGTGCCAGGATGTCACAGACATTACACAGAAAAAAAAAAAAAAAAAAAAAACCCCAGCCCTGTAGCTCAGGAATGGACATCCTTCAGCTCATAGCAGCCAACGACCTGCAATGGCAAAGAAAGGAACAGCGAGACGGCGACATAAGTGAACAACACGAACCCTGCCTGACACAACAGACCTGAACAGCATCATCCTCTCCTCGGCCCACACTCTCGAGGGCCTCAGACAGGAAGTAAATGAACTGAAACTGCAAGTCACAGGGTTCTACAGAGAACTGACACCTGCTCAACGAGAGAAAGCACAGAACGGATGCAAAGAACCTCACAGAATGGTGCGGCAGAAGGAAATCACCAGTCTTCACAGAGGCTCTAACAGCTGCTAGACACCAAGCGCCGCTGGAAAAAGCCATCACACAGGACTTGAAAAGAGAACTGTTTCACACAAAGTCACTCTTAAAACAACATATGTGGAACTAAATGAGAGAGACACCACATCTAAGGCCTTACAAGGCCAGCTGCATACAGCCAGAGCTGAGGTCCAAACCCTGACTCAGCAATTAAAGAGGAGCTTGACATGGTTCAGAAAGAATTTAAACAATCTTACCGACTGCGCATAGACTTAAGCAAAAGACAGCCGGCTGAACATCGCTCGCCAGCAGTGCAAGCCCTCCAAGCCTGTGCACAGCTACGAAAGGGGGGAAAGGGAGCCAAAGCCTTCTGCTTGACACTTCACAAGTCAGCTCCCTGAAAACCTCTGCAGCTGCAACAAAAAAATTCAGGCGAACCGAAACAACGCAACGAGGTGAATTCAGTGTCACAAATGAACTGAAATATGCTTGCAGACCACAAGGTGAACAGATAGGGAAAACACGAAACAGAACTTCCCCTGGCCAGCAGGCCCACCCCCTCAGCCAAGAGTCTGAACCTGCGAGGGGGGGGCGAGAGCCACTGTTCACACGTCACCAACCAGCAGCCACAAGGGGGTGGGGCAGGGACTTCTCCAGAGGATCACTGCAGACACACACACCGTGTGACCCCACAGACCCCAACGAGCTGGCCAGAGACAACACATCTGGCAACCTAAATACTCTCAGACCCAGAGTCTGAACACGGACTGATCGCTGCCCCAGACACCAAGCAGGGCCGGCGTGAAACTCCCCATGCTTACTACCACAGACTTTGACAAACTTACTCCAAAGCTCACAATTACCCTGGGATGGCGGAGGACACCAGCTGCAAGAAGGCACCTAGGCATTAGGGCCTGCCGCACAATGCCTAATCAACAGCTGCGTAACCTGACACAGAAGGCCTTTAACAAGCACAAGGCCTCCACTAAAGGTGTTTGTCAAACCCCACTGAGTCTGAACTTCACAACTCAGAATCCAAAGCGGGCACCAGAAGGCACCCAGCATTGCTACAATGCAAAAGATAGCCCCTAGACGGAAGAGGATAGAGCCATCACCATAACAACAAACCCAGGTTCCAGACCAACCACTGGGAAAAGCCATGGAAAAAAGGCGTCCTCATCCTGCAAACACTACAGGAGCTGCTGACACTCGCAAAAGAGCTCCTTGAACAAAACTCAACTAAGGAGTACTGAGAAGGACAAACCTCTGACTCCTTGCCTGCTGCAACACAGCATCAGGCCCCTCCAAGGGAGGAGCATCCCTTGAAACCGGTCGACACCCCCAGAAGTAGCCAGACAACGTTGGATTGAGCAACGGGCCCACATGCCCAACAGCAAAAGCTCTACCAACACAACTCAGGCAAGCTCAAGTCGGTGCCGCCACAAGAGCCAAGCGACACCGCAAACATCGGATTTCTAGTGACGTTGAGCAAAGCAGAGAGCTCACAACCAACTGCCGCTCTCCTGCCATTATTACTAGGTCAGTCGGAAATTCTCTACACACTATAGAATCTCCATAACAGTTCCCGGCAATCCCTGGAACCACCTGCACTCTCACCAGTGAGAGTCTAACCCGGCTGTCCCACATCACGGGTACCACAGATAGCCTACTGGCTAACAACATCAACAAAAACATCCTACTAACTCACTTCAGGATGACAGGTGACACAACCTCGACACCTGCGGAGAACGCTCGAGGACCCGCCCCTTGCTACAGCCTACATCACCACAGAACACCACCTGACAGCATCCACCACGGAACCACAACAGCCAAAAAGCACCCTGTCTCCCAGGCCGTGAGTGGCAAGGGGTTGTTGTTCGATGTTCTGCCAATTGACACGCTCGTTGTGGTCTAGTCTAGGACAACAACGTGCGAAAGGGGGGATTTGTAGCGTTGGACCAACAAACAACAAAATATATATTTGTTTGTATATTTAACAAATTACTCTGTAACCCCCCTAATTAACAAGCCATACGAGGACCATGAACCTTCCCCCGGAAGGAGTACCACCCCAGGAAGCCGAAACAGGCCCCCCCCCCCCATGTGTTGCATGGCACCCAACGCTGATATCACTGGGTTTATTGGGCAAAAGTATGTAAAGCAGGGAAAATCCCTGCATGTCCCAGGACAAACGCACAGTAGAAATGGACTTTTCTACTAATAAATTCATAGGAAAACCTTTCTTTGAAAGAACACACATATCCTCAGGCCATTGTGTATATTATTGCTGTTTTGTATTAATCTGTTGTATTATAGACTATATTTATTCATGCTTACGATAAACCACTCATTCATATAAGTAACTGCATTATTACGACTTGAACGCAACATCGAGCTCTACCAACCTGACAAGTTAACTCGAACACAACAGAAAAATTTTAACAAACCCTAAAAACCTTCATTCATAAGGGGTGTGTTTGATTAGGGTTGGATCTAAACTCTGCGGTAAGGCAGATCACATTCGCACATTGGCAGTGTTAGGACTTAGCAAGTCATCCTTATGAGAAGTGTGGGTGGACTGTCTGCACCATCTTTAAGAGAGTGCAGCACAGTGGAAAGACATCTCTAAGTGGTTGAGAGATGTGTTCCCTGCCACGGGATCTTGCTGCTCTACTTTCCACCCACAGAAAATATCACCACGATACAGATCTGCCCAACACCCCGATGAGAAAATAATAACACATCAAAAGGAGAGATGCACACCAGTGAAACCATCCCAGAGAGAGCGAGAGAGGGTGTGGATAACACCTGCACGCCAATGGTTCCCCCTTTATAAAGTGAAAGAGCAGATGAATTGGAGCCTTGTGTTTGGGACCAGTCCTGCAAAAAGATTGAGCTGATGTTGTGGAAGTGTGGCACTGCTTGGGCAGGGCTGTGAATGGAAACACAAACGGTTCTGTTTTTCTCTCCATCTTGACCCTTCAACTACGTTCCCTCTCGTATGTCAGAGACACACACACACACACACAAGTGGCCACAGAGGAGCAGGGTGAATCAGACACACTGTGCCCATGGCAAGAGGAATAGAAAACACTTAGACAGCCAATGCACTCTGAATGCTGATGAGGCAGCCCTTTATATGGTGGCACTGGGAGGATGGCAGCAGGCAGAGTGTGGGCGGCACATACTCCAATGCCAACCCATAGACTAGATCTGCTCTCATTTAGGGATTTGAGGGAGATTTTTTCTTTTCATGCTCGACAATCAAGATTGAGGATGTGGAGAGTAGAACACACTGATGTTTCTGCAGTGGGCTATGATTAGATGGGATGAAAAAAAAATCAAACCTACAGAATCTGTACAAATCCTGCTAGAATAAATTCATCTGCAAGCGTAAAGGCACCATGTACTGCTCTGGTTAAGAAGCTGTTAACAGAACAAGGGGCTGAAATCATTAAGAAGCAGGTGTTTTCAACTAAGATATATAGGATAGATGTACTTTATTGATCCCTGGGGGGCAATTCAGGAAGAGACTAATATGTAAATGAGGACAGGAACAACTTATTTTGGTATTTGTGTACTGTAAAAATTACTCTTATAAGTACTCTAACAGCACAGGGCAGCTTTACAAGCTAATTTTTAAATCAATAATTATTATAGTTAATTAAATATTAAACAATTACTATTTTAAACTAATATAAAATTAATTATAAACTCAATAAAAAATTATTCAGATCTCGACCTATGCTTTTTTTTACACCCTTATTTTTTCATTTTCAGCCCTTGTATATATTTGAAGTATAATGATAAATGTATGGGGGATATGTATTTTTTTTGTTTTGTTTTTTTTACCAAGATGTTGTTACGGTTGCTTGTTTCACATTCCTGCTGGTCAAGTGCTGCTGGAACAAGTGTCAGTTGAACATGGAATCTATTTGGAACTTGTAGGCTCAAAAACCATGGTAATCTAGCGTGTAAGCCCTCATGTGTCACATTGTAATGGGTGAAGTTAAAAGTATCCCAGATCTAGAACTGCGCCATCAATAATTTTATTTGTAGCCAATGTTTGTGCAGTGCTGCACAACATCAACCATTTAAAACTTGAATACCCATTTCCAGTCCTGGGGCCTGATGTGTAAATGGTGTGATAAATGCAAGTAATATTTGGATAATGATTTTATGTCATTCTAGTGCATTAATGAGAGTGGGATTTTTAATGTCCAAATTTGCATAGAAAATGCCATACAAACATTTCAATGGCCATTTTCTACACACCTAACTGCCCATATCAAACTAATTTAAGCTGAATAACAACACTGCAGCCTTTTGTAGAACTGCTTATATCTGATTAACTTCACACTGTTATTGATCTAAACTAACGCTGAACTGACTTCAGCAGAATCTGAACTGTATCCATAACAAGACCGTACATACACACTCTTTCACTGGTGTAAGCGGAGTAATGAAGTAAACGGAATGATTTTATTCATTAAACATGCCACTTTCAAGAATGCAGTGTTCATTTCGTTGACAAATAATTTGTCAATTTTCATTAATGGCATTTAAAAAAAATGAAAATGTCGATATTAGCATTGTATTTTTAAGTGTACTATAAAATAATTGTGTTTTTATTTAATACTCACTTTTTATTTTTTAAAGATAATAGTATTATCACACTTCTTTATGGTTTATTTATTATTTTATTTGGGGGGGGGAAACTAATAAACTGAAATAATACTATGATTTATTATTATTTTAATAGTTATATTTCATGGGCGCCAAACCAAATCTCCAGGTGCTCTCATGAGAACCGGGCTGAAAAACGTATGTGCACCTCTGTATATATAGCTATTCTAATGTTTTAACAATAACAAAAATTGTTTGCCTTGTGAAAAATAGCAGAACATATTTCCACATGAGTAATGATCAATGATGTGCACTTGACTCTGACTAAACAAATGGCTTAGCAAAACAGACGGACTCCTCAACAAGGTGTTCAACCCCTCATGTTCCAAACTCACAGACTCTAAACTTTTTTTGTTTCCCCAGGACTTCAAACTGGACCATTTTTGTTAATCTCTGTAACTGTGCTGTTTTGAAGCAACACTGTGACTTGCTGACAATTTTCTGTCTTCTATCAGAAACACTTGCTGGAGGCTGACAAATAGAAAACTTTAAGTATCTACTTCTGTGAATAGTATTTTGATTCAAGAATCAACAAAGTTTCAGTTTTTGCTACTCTTAATTGGTTCCTTCACTGCTTTCTTTTTTTATTTAATTGCTAAACTTTTATCCATATAAACTAATGAACTAATGAAAAGTTGTGCACAGAAAATAGGGTGTGTACAGTTCTATGAATCTTTGACCTAATTCAGTTTTTTTTAAATACTGCTACCATGTTTTTATCTCCTTTTTATCTACTCAAACACTGTGCCAGCGAAGTACACATACAAAATATGATTGGCTTGTTTTTATCATTCCACTTGGAAACATTGGTTCTGTGTTGATACAATGAGCTCTGAGGAACAACTAATCACTGTGGCATGTTAGTAACCAGAATTTAGTTGGAGTGAACTAGATATCCATGAGCAGAAATGCAATATTTTAAATTATATTTTAATATGTCTGGATGGACACAAATTCAGATCTATTCAAATTATTCACATTTTCTTTACAACCAATCATGGCCACTATGTATTTATTTATTGTCCCTGTTGCTCAGATTATTGTGGTGTAATCAACACAAACCAGCTTGGCCGCTTTACACGTCAATCAGACTGCCTCTTCTTCTTAACC